>JASAND010001898.1:0-25210 GCA_030248195.1 Trissonchulus latispiculum | reverse complement strand
CAGAACTAGTTTTGTGAGAAATGGCATCACAGAACGGGTTTTGTCAGGCATGAACCTAACAGAACTAGTTTTGTGAGACAAGGCCTCGAATAATGGTTTGTTCAATGAAGTTCCTTGTAGGTAATGTTATGCGTATTTCGTTTTCTCTGATGAATGAAATTGATTTTAGGAGGCCACATAAACCCTGCATTTTCTTTGGTTTGCGCCATCATTGGAAAAATTTCCTGGATAAAACTACCCTTCTATTTGATTGGACAGTACTGTGGAGCCTTTATAGCATCTGCTTGCATTTTTACAGTTTATTACGGTACGTACGTAGTATAGTATATTTTTCATCCACAATAACAATTCAGTTAGCATACTGCAGTATTTCAGCTGCTAAACCTTTTTGAAGTCTTACCTTCCTCAAGACTCAAGAGTCTTTTCTGGCTTTAAGCTCTCTGCTGGAGCGACTTATGTTAGACTGATCTGGGACATTTATAACCGCATTATAAGCGTAAACTCTAAAAAATAATCAGTTAATATAGAGTTTCTGCTTTACAGATCGGTTGGTGTCTTTTGAAAAGGCCTACTGCAATGAAACGAGAGAATTTTATTATGCTAAAGAACATCATTGCTTGACGGCGGGTATCTTTGCTACTTATCCCCAAGAACACGTTACCAATTTGCAGGGATTTGCTGACCAAGTTAGCTCCTCAGTTTTGTTTGAAGGACTATTAATTCATTTTTACATATATAGTTCTTCCGAAAGAGTTAGCGTTGTTTGCACTGAAATCATGCGTAGTCAAAGCATTTCGTAGCCCGTTATCTTTCACCCTATATTTTATCTCCAGCTGAACTGGAACCGCTATGTACCTTTATCCGGGAACTTCCGTTTTTTGCGACGGAGTGGAAGCATGTAGTGACTATTTTACCAGAAAGAGTTAGAGCTCAAATCATCCAAATTAATCGCTCACCCATCCCGAAACCGCATTTCGGAATTTCTATGAAGCTCCTGCTAAAACCACGAAAAATTCAAATTTTATAGGCAGCTCTATTCCAGCTTTTATGTAATGCTTCTACAGTTTCTACGTTGACTGCTGGGTATAATTTCCAGGTTTTTGGCACATTTCTGCTGGTGCTTTTGGCTTTGGCTGTGACAGACGAAGAAAACTGGCACATGCCGAAATGGCTCCACCCGATGTCCGTGGGACTGATTGTCAGTGCGATTGTGGCTGGTTACGAATACAACTGCGGCGCCGCTCTCAATCCGGCTCGTGATCTTTCTCCTAGAATCTTCACAGCCATCGCTGGCTGGGGATCCGGCGTATTTACGTAGGTTACTTAGGAATTCTATAGGTAACGGATTTACTAGGATTTTTCGGGTTTGAAGTAAAACGTTAGTTCTCGGACTAGACATACGTTCAAATCATTGTAGGTATGTTTACTTTTCAGGTATCGAAATTCAACATGGTTCCTGATTCCAATATTTGGTCCTCACACGGGTGCTATCATCGGAGCTTTAACCTATTTATTGCTAATAAATTTGCACTGGCCACAACCAGAGGACGAATCCTTCCGAGCAAAGAAAAAGTTCAGTCACGACGAAAAGCTTACAGCAAAAACGACTGCTTGAAGCCTTGCTGATCAATTTTGATCAAGATCGATTTTTCAAAGAAAAATTAAAACTTTTGAATATGTACGTTGTACAGTTTGTGTTGTTACTGATCTCAATAAGATCTATCAACAGCTTTAATATTGCCAGTAGATTTAATGTACTTTAGTTTAGTTTATTCTTTTACTGTTGTGCGTTTTCGCTTGTCGGTAGCTCTGCCTATACCTAGGCAATCACTCAACAACCAAAAGAAAGACTTGGAGGTCAGCAAACGCAGGCGTAGCAATTAATTGTTGACGAAACTAATGTTCAGTGAGCATCAAAGATTGCTCTTCATTCCTTTGAACTAACTTACCACGGCAAAACAACTAAATCGACAACGATTTATTTCGTCAGGTTTCACCAAGAATGGATTTTACGAAACTTAATCTGTTCATGTCCAATTTTCTTACGCTTCAATTTTCTCATTCAGTTATTCTTTCTTATGCTGTTTGTTACTAGATTTTTGTAATCTTGTTATGTTTCACTGTTCGTTCACACTTTCACCGTGAAGGGATTGTTTAGTAAAGTTTAACTGTGTTAGCCTATTCTCATTTTATTCAATATTGGTAGGCACAGAGTTGGCGGTGGACACATTTCGCAATAACCGCAACCGCCTCGCGGCCTTGCCTTTGGTGACCGCGAACGCCCGTCGCGACCATACCCGAAGCCCGCATGAAAGTTGCTTAGCCGCAAAGCATTTGAACGGATTTTATCGCTGAAATAAGCAAAATTATGCTTTTTGTAGCTCACGTTTCATTTTTAAAGGTTAATTCTTAATAAAAACCAAGAGTACATAATATATAAGAGTGTGACAGCAGGCAAGCTCTCTGTTACCAGCTCAAGATACATGCTATGTTCGCTAACGGCTGCCCCCCCCCCCACAAACGTGTATATATGCTCGCTTCAAAGAAATTTTCACGCTATCTTTGCGTTTTAGAGCTCGAAGCAGACACAAATTGGACGCACGCAGGGGTTGTGTTTTCGAGCTTTAACAAGTAAAGTTACGGCGTGTGAGCGTACAGAAACGTGTACTGGGTACACATTTGGGGGGGGGGGGGGGCGTTAGCGTGCACAGCATGCACCTTGAGCTGATGACAGACAGCCTGCCAGCTGTCACACTCTTATCTGTTATGTACTCTTGATAAAACCCAGAGTATATACTCACAAAAATAATCTATCTTCAGTTAAAACTGAAAATGAAACTTTAAATGATGAAAGGGTAAGAGGTAATAAATATTAACAGTCAGTTTTTTTAAAAACTATCGCCAAATTTCGACATCTAGAATAGGCAAGACACTACCAACTGTTAGTATTGTTCACCGGCCAAATTCGTGGGTCGTCCGGCAGCCGGCCCAGGAACGGAAGGCCGGCCGGTACACCGGGATCGCCCTTCACCGGGCGGTGCTACCTTTTGACGGCTGTCCAAAATACGAGTAAAATAAAGATATTTGATAGGTTTCAAGGCGATAGGCGATAGGCCGCTGAATGAAACTGTCACTGGCCGATTGGTTGCCCCGCAATGCGTGTCACCGGCTTGCCTGTTCTCAGCTGGTTGCCACCGGCTGACCGGTGTCGCATGCCACGGCACTACGGCAGGTGTCGCATGTCACGACAGATGTCGCAAGCCAAAATTTCGCCCAAGCTAAATTTTTCCTGGGGAAATTCTAGCATGCCAAAATGTCCACCCCTTATGTCAGTTTAAAAGGGAAATTCTAGCATCCCAAATTTCCCCCTTCAATGTTAGCCTAAAAGGGGAAATTATAGCATGCCAGATTTCTCCCTCTAATATTTGACCTATAGTAGGAGAATTTGACATGCTGAAATTTTCACTTTTTCATTTTAATGATATTAAATGTAATTTAGAATTTATAAAGATCCTAACTTCCTTCCGTTTTAGAAAAATCTTCATACAACCAGATTTTTAATAGCGCTGATATTTGGAAGTACAGGTGTTAACGTGTTAAATTTCCCAATTTAGGTATGTCATTTTTATTAAATATCAACCAAAAACTAGCAAATATAAAGTCTAATGGACTTTCTTATCGTAATCGTGGGCTTATAGGTTTAATGGAAAGACGAATTCTGACTCTACCGGCAGTTTTTAAAAATGGACAAAACACTGGGTCCACTTTTATTTCCCCTTGAAATATAAAAGCTTTAAGTTTTTGACTTATGGGTGGGTGATTGTGGTGGTGCGAAATCTAGCATGGGGGAAAAGGAGCTTACGACACCGGCCGGCCCACTCTGGGCCTTGGACGGCTGCCGGCCAGCCGGTCTAGACAGGGCAGTGTACGACACTACCAACTCTGTTTGATACGTATTTAACTCAGAAATACCAAATTTTAGTCCGTCTAAAGTTTTTCCATGGCGTATAACAGAAATGAGTGAAGTGGACCTAACAAACCTCGTTAGGTTGCGATGTGAGTACCTTAAGACTTTGTTTACTCTGTCGTATATTATCTGTTACAAATGGACGATTCGCAAATTCCTAACGGTAACGCAAACAAGCACATAAATAAAACTATTTCTCAAAAATGTATAGATATTACATTCAATACATCTAAGACGGGTCACCAATGGGCCAACGGCGAACAGAAGGCCATCGCCACTGGCCATCGGCAAAGCCAATTCTCGGCAAACACCCAAAAGTAGCCCCCTCCTATGAACTCTCCGGTTTCCGCTTGCTCAGGCACGCAAGAGATTACAACAAAAAAGCCTTAGTTAACATTATACTACGAATTTCGTTTACTTGGCAACATGCAGCAAGATACGTACCATTACAATATTAAAGCCATATTCATGCCTCAGCCATACCATTAGTATATACAGGTTTCCAGAATTGCATTGCAAACAAACAAGCAACTAATCAAATTAAAGCAGATTCCATTTTTAAAGCGCCGCTTGTAAGCACAGTATGACACTTAACCGTTCCTGTGGCAAGACGGGTCAGTTAGTCATGGCATCCGATCACACATATGAATCGGAACTGGACTGAACTGTAGCGGGACGATACCCGCCCCTGTCGCTGGCTGCAGCTTCAGCGGAAACCTCAGGAATGGTACTACAAGTTCGACTGATAATGTAGTCATCGCTGAGTCGTCCGACGTAGTCCTTAACCAGCATATGGATGTCGGAATAGGTTACGTCCACTTCGACGCTATCGTCCAAACTGGAGCCACTTGCATGGAGACCCACCATGAGATCTGCCGGTGCCGAAGTGGTTCTGTAGGGACTGGAGAGCTCAATAGTTCCGGACTGGGTCCTTGTCTGAGTTCCAAGTCCATCCTCTGAAGTGTAGGGATCTTCCGTAAAGACGGCAGAGGCTTCTGTGTTCCCAGCTTCCAGCACATCACTTCTAAACATGTAGCATAGATACTGAGAGTAGATAAGATTTACCTAATAACAATGATGATGAAAAAATATGAATTCCGAATATTTCATACTGATGCAACAACATAATGAATTTGTCTGTTTGACGTTTTTAGTTTTTGGAGAATTTGTGTCCGTATCTAACTAGTTTAAAAAACCACTTGTCCTGAGCAATGGGCTAGTCAGCCACAATACGTGGGAGCTAGACAGTATGCACTTTTGTTGAACTTTCTTCTATTCAATAAGCAGTACTCGCGCTGTGCATACTTAAGATTATCATAGCTAGTGATTGATTTCAAGGTTCCGTTATTATCGTGAACAGGATTAGAAATCAGCGATTTTGTGCTGACAGGAATTTCACTAATCTCTGGAGTTGCCAAAGGAGCTCCATTGGGCAATAGAACACGTTGAGGCCTGTAAAAATATTGTCTACAATATAGCCAAAACTGAAAGCAAAATAAAACCTAGGCTAAAATTAGGCATTAGGGTGATTCCAAAGTGTGGTATGGGGTGTAAGAATTAAAGCTTGCTAGATATATGTGCATAAAAATAAATTTTAAATAAAAACTGGTTGGAAATTACGTTTTGCTTTCTTCTAAGCTTTTCGGAGGAATCACGAAGCCAGAATTTCTACGATCATCTGAGGCGTTTCTCTCCCGAAGCAGCTGAAATTGAAAACGAAACCTTGTTCACTGCGCTCCAGCAATAAAACAATTTTATATCTATTTGCAGTCAAAAAGCAGATTGACGCACAAAGGCCGTCAATACTAAATACGACCTCAAGTCTCAACTCTCAACTGTCGAGCCATGGGCCAAATCACCACAACGACTAGAAATTAAAGATGAACTTCAGCGAAGTCATATATAGTTGACTGAACCCCGATGTAGTTCAACCTTAGGCAGTACATATATATGGTGAGAATAGTTCGCTGTGAGAATATCTTGGCTGGCATTAAGCATTGACAGAATGTGGAAGAAAGCTTAAATGCAGAGGGCAAGTTCACGCCAAAGCGAGGTCGTTTCAGACCAGTATAATTTGCCTGGTAAATATAAAATTAGAAAAATAGCAAGATTTAACATTATAGAGCTGTTTTAAATTTGTAAAACCTATCTCACCATGTCCAATCCGTTGATGACGCCATCCGGCATGTGATCATGGACCATAACTGGGCTGATCAAAACCTGATCAAAACTGTCATTCTCTGCCCACATCGCTGTCCATCTTGGCCGTTTAGATTTCCGGCTGAAAGTTAAGCAATAATAAGAAAAATATCGGAATAATTTTAATAAACTAATCGTTAGAACACATACGTCTTAAAAATGGAATTTCTTCTTTTAATTTCGGAGATATAGATAACTTTTATCTTTTTGAAACGTTGATCACGCATCAATGCATTATGCTCGAAAACAAAAAGGTTCCGTCATTCAGTGGCAGAAATAATTAAAAGCCAAAAGGAAACCTCAAATTTGCAAAAGATTTCTATCTAAAGGCATGCACGTCAGCACAAATGACCACTCAAACCCACGGTCGCAATGGACGATGAAATATGAACTTAGTAGTAGAGACCTTCACGGGCCGAAAGTTTCAGGCCCGGCCCGGCCCGTGAAAATTTTGGGTCGGCCCGGCCCGGCCCGTAAGTTTAAAACTGTAGTCAACTTTTTTGGTATGCAAAAACAGCTTAACATTGACATTTTTCGTCAAGTTTTTGTATTATATGATTTCCGCGCACTCGTCCTTTCTCCCCAACATCTTGGCCTCAAGTTATGAGAATTTTAGAACACTTAGCAAACAAATTGAACCCCCTACAACCCTTTGACGAACGAATTTGAAGTCAAGCCAAGTCCAAGAGTTTTCGTTCAAAATTAAATATTATTGGCGTAAAAGATTATTATTAGTAGGTGTATTGTTAAGCGTAAAAAAGTACGAACCTATGTAGAAACTTAGAACTTCGCAACTATTTTCAACAAAACCATGAAAGCAATCAATACTTATATAGTTTCCGAAAATGTAAAAGATTAAGTCGTCATTTAAAATGAGGGCGGGCCTGAGTGAAGGTCTCTAACGAGTAGTCTAAAGAAATTATATTTTAAGGAACAACCTTTTCTTAGTCCATCGGCGAACAATGTGTATGATCTTTCCCGGTGGATAGAGCGGTTGATGATGAATAAGTTGATGATTTTCACTACCGCCTGTTCCACCAGTACCACTTCCAGTGGCGGAGAATTTCACCGGTTGCAACTGTTGCGCGCTTGTGGCGTTATTTTTGTCCAAAAGTAATCGCTGCTGCTGTTGTGTGGAATCAAGAGGCTGAGCAGATCTTTGCTGGGCGCAGCAAACTAAACTTCGGCCAATTATTTGCCACTAAAACCATAAAATTATGCGCTAATTCAATATACCGAATTCGCACGAAACCAGTTTATAAAGGTAAGGTAAAGGTAAAGGTGACCCCTGGAGAATATCTCCATCCCTGCTTCAGGGACAAGGGGTGCCGGTGCTCATCCCCGGATACACAGCCATAGAGCCAGGAGTGTCACCTCAAATGATGACTACATCCGTGGAAGGGGGGCCGGCCCTTCAAGGCTTTAAGCCCTACACGGACTCCTGTTACCTTCCCACAATAGTGGTACCCATTTACCGACCAATTAAGGATGGATAGCTGGGTTGGCTAGAGCTCACGGCGAACCGATATGTGCTTAGTCCCTTGCTCAAGGGGATTTGTGAAAGCTTTGTGGCAGCGGGGATTCGAACCTCGGACTATCGGATCCGAAGTCGAACGCCTTAACCACTCGGCCGGCACGGCACCGTTTATACACGCAGAAATGTACGAAATTAGGCTGAAATAATATAGGAAGACATAACCATCGGTCACTAAACAACTGAAAGTGGACAAATTAACCTTGCTTTGAGGGGATTCCTTTAGAACTGATAAAATATCTTCCCTGAGTTTTTCAAGTTGAGGCAGACCACTTCTAAAACATTGAATAAAAAGTAGGCTAATAGTTTGAAAGCAAAAACTGAGAACAGTTGAATATACTCGAGCATATGATTGCATCAACAATATGTATAGATATAGATATAGATGTCAGCCAGCAGTAAGATTACAAGTCAAAGCACAAGTATACGGAAGAACTGAATGATTATATATACCTGATTACAACATCTTTTCCTACAACAACTGATGTCACAAATTCTTTGGAATATTCCGCCGCTGGTTTTCTGAAAAAACTAGTTTCATATCTTCCATCCAGACGTTTCACGTTCACAACTTATCTGGTTATCAGCATCGTAGCGATCCCAGAAGCCCTACTTTCTTTCATTTAAATCTAATGCTCAACCAAAAATGTTAATGCAGTTAAAATTCAAAATTCAAACTTGAAATGCATACGAGGTGTGCATGTTTCAAGGCTTCCTACGTTGTGCACATACCAGATATACGCCTATTTGCATCTAGCGAGACTTACGACATAAGTCCTCCAGGGGGAGCAAAGCAAAGCACTCTGAGGGAAGGATATTGAGGTCTAAGCATCATGGCTAGAATGGTTCCAGCGCCACCACCAAGACTATGACCAACAATCATCAGCTGATACGACGAATTCTAAAACAGACACTTACATATATCCTTCAAGTAATTGTTCAAATTGTCAATTATAACCTAAGGTATGTATGCTTCCAATGTAAATTAATTTAAATTTAACTTCTAATTGACTTATCCTAATCGAAAGATATCAGTGGGACAGACTGGGTGAAAGATTAATGTAGTAGAAAATACAAAGTAACCATCGGAGAGCTTTCCGAAGTTAGTTAGTAGGGTGACGATGCTCATTACAAGAGCCACAGGAGTGCCACCTCAAATGAAGAGTACAACAGTCGTAATGGAAAGGCCAGCTCCTATTAACTAACCACATGCGCGGTGCTCACTTAATAGCTGGTCTGCCTAGAGTCCAACCAAACGAAAAGAAACCAAACCAAACAAAGGAAAGAAAAGAAACAAGAAATGCGATAACAAAATATTATAATACTCACACAATAAGAGAAAGCTCTTTCCAAAAGTTTTAGTTCGTTTAGCTTTCTATCAACGTAGATGGCAGTTTGAACCATGCCCTAAAAATAAGCGAAATACGCGTTCTACCGGTTGGAAAAGTTACGAATTACGAAAAGTATTTCGGACTTGAAGAACTCGTACATTACAAGTCAATAAAACTATAGTCCAGCAAAATATTCCTTTTTTGAATTCAAAATTTAGGTAATAACGAATTTTTAATTTTTAAAATTGTATTTATTATTACTATTTTTGTTACATACTTTATGCCCAACAAAGTCGGATCTGGTTTCAGTCAAAGGCAGTTCAACATAGGTGGCTTTGAGATCAGTTATAGCTTCCTAAAGTATCAGAAATGAACCAACACCACGGAAAATTTGAAACACAAGAAATCCAAAACCAAAACAGAATGTATAATCAAACAACTTGACATGGCTACATGTTTTCAAAATAATAAACATTTAATCTTTCCCAAGGTGCCAAAGATAACCATAAATTTTCATTGAAATTGTGTTCAATTTAACTTTCCATCCATGGAAAACATGCTCGCATTCCTAATAATTCGAATGAACCTGAACCAAACAACCGCTTCAGATGAACCATACGTACATATTCAGCGAATTTGAAAAGCCAATGCAGTTATTGTACAAAATTTTGATCAAAGCTACTTTACTAAGTTTGGCCCTTTTCAGAAAGCCCGTGAAAATTCAAATTTTAAAAATTTGGCACGAACACGGAGCGACCACTTGATGTAAATTAAAATTTATATTTAAATGTAAAATTTAAATGATTTAAATGTATCCATGAAAAATTTGAACTAAACTTCTCAAATTTAGCAAACGCATTGGACGCACTTGATTATTGGGGAAGGAAATATTGTCTAGTCAAAGTTGCAAACTAAACATCCCATTAAATCTAGGTTGCTTTCAAACCTTAAAGGACAAGGTTCCTCGAATGCAAATCACAACACATTGTTTCTTATGGTCAACGGCAACAAAGAAAGGCGACTCTTCTATCTAGAAATAATATTTAAAAATGTTAAAAAGTAAAAATTCATTAATCTGAATATTAAATGCACCCATTAAATTACAATTATATATTGATAAAAACTTTTCATATACAATCAGCCTGGCAAAAGCATCAAAGTTTATATGTTAGGCTAGATTTGAATCCTGAACTATTTTGAACATAGGTTTAGCCTTAGCGTGTCCTTCACAGATTTGGGACTCCAAAACCTAACAATTCCAAGAAAAAGCCCCGGGTGTAGTCAGAATCCAGTCCATAAAACTCACGCCAACATGAAAAGAAGCATAGACCAGTTGAATGTCTGGATCAGGTAAAGTTTGACGAAGCGATGCCAGATTACATCGACAACAATTGTCCTCTATCAAATCAAAATCCTGATCATGATCATGACGTCGAAGACAGGAGCAGCACCTAAACACATGTGATTGGCGCTGCGTAAATTGTGCGACAGTGGCTATAGCTCACAAATAAGAGCAAGAGCAAAGATAAGAGTACATTCACATATAGGGTCGGATCCTGAGGCTTGTACCATGATCACAAATTAATGCTAAGATTAAGTCACAGTTTTTAATGAATTTGAAGCAAAATTATCAGTTTTTAAAAAATTCCAAAATCAAAAAAATTTTAATCAATTTTCTGGAAATTTTTAAATGATAAATTTTTCGGAGTGTCAGTGCGAAAACATATTTCCCCCACCATTTCTGCTAACCCTTTGCCAATTTATTCTTACCTCTTGCCTTCCCTCCTTCCCAACGGCGGTAAGGGCTTGCACCTTGTCCGAGCTGGAGGGTTAGGACCCCCTCCCTGTATCTCCATGTAAGCCTATAATACCTACTAATAAGGGCAACGTTCCCTATTATCAGCTGCTGAGCCATGCCCAAAAAGTCCATTTATTTCTGCTATTGCGCAGTCTAAAAATTTGCGCTGTGACGCCTCCATTCTAAAGTTCGAAATAAAAACATTTTTACTAACGGCCCATGTGCTCTCTCTCTACATAGTAAGGGAAATCGGTAAATGCGTAGAATACTGCAAGTACTGAAATCGCTATGTATAGGCATGCGAGATGCTGACGGGAGCTGCAGGCGTTCAAATTTGGAGCCTGGCTCCTCAGCCAGCAGCTGACAACAGATTGTCATGCTGCCATCTGTCACACTCTTTGTTGTGTAATTTTTATAAAAGTTTTAGTTTAGTGAAGTTAATTCGTTATTGCCGCACTAGAATGTTGGTGATCTTCCTGGATTTCGCATGACCTACTGACAGAGTACAAACGGCAGAGAATCGTGATTCAATTCAGCACGACATAGCTTTCCAAAAATGCGATAGATCTTCCTAAATAATTTCTACCGAACCCTATCTACAAATTTACCTCAAATGTCGGAGCATTCTGCAGATATGAGCACTAGTATGGTAGGTTATATAGAAAGGCCATCCATAAGCGCCTAAGGCATATGCCATAAAATAACGAGATTCTCGTATCAGACTGAAATGGTCCTAAATCAAGGAAATTGGTATTGAGAGAACCTTGCATACATAAATATATTACCTGAAATCGTAACTGAAGATTTGACCAAAAAAATAAACGAAATTTACTGTATTGTTGTAGAGCTCACATATTCATCGCCTGTATACATATGTACTTTTTATCTTAATTGAGATCTAAACTATCTAAACCAAAATTAAATTTAATCCCTTTGAATACCAGAGTACTACTAACGTAAACAACCATCCAAAGTACGCTCAATATAACAAAAACGAATATAGAGTCATACCTTATTATTCATGTCAAGAAACTGAGTATTTCGACTGACACCGGCCCCGGATAAAAATTCAAAGGTTTCACTTTCAGTCTGCAATCAAATCAATCCCTCTATAAATTTGTATTTACATTACAATTGAATACATATTTGAGTGTATCTTTGGAAAGCATAAAGGAAGGCATGTATTAAACGACTGTAACTGCAATTACACAAGGATGCCTCCTTTTTTTCCAAAAGCTGTGAAGGGCTAATTTCTACTGCTGCGGCTGAGATCTCCGTACCACCATAGCCTTTCGAGATATTTCGCTTCTAAAACTAGAGGATGTATTAAAGACCTATTCTTTCATCATACCGCATCCAAAGTCAATCTTTGGATAGCTTTCTGTTTTCGCCGTAACAGGGTTAGTCCGGCCACAATGTCTGAAGGCAGCACATCCCAATCGTTAAAAAAATCAGAGAACACTTTCGCAATTTCTACAAACGAATCCTAGAAAATCAACATCAGAAAGAAATCATAAACCTTAGTTTCCCTGTATTATAAGGCAATAAAATTTATTTAATTCATAGACTTACAGGCAGAAGTTAGTCAGAGAAGGAATTTTTTAATTTTCCGATGAATGCCGTTTTGATTATATACCTCCTAGGCTGTAGGTTTCAGATGACAAATGGTAGTAAGTATCTAATCAACCCACAAGCGTAGGAGAAGTCTATACATTACAACTTGTATTAAAAAACTAAATAACAATTTAGATTTAATTTACACAACATATATAGAAACCTTTTCATGCTCTTGATATCTAAGACAGCAGCACAAAAACCGGCAACGGCGCTGCCAACTACTTTCATATAACATTGTTATTTTTCTGAAATAACAACATATTATTAACAAGAAGGAGAAAAGCATCTAGGTAGGATAGATTCCTTCTATAGTACACAATCAGATATATTCAGTATATCGCCCAATTAAAAAAATCAAAGCATTAATTATTAAAGACGATATTAATCATTACCTAAGAGATGAACTGTTTAGCACCACCTTAGAGCTTATTTCAAAGACACCCTGTGTTTCATCCGGAATAACCGGATAAATGATTAAGGATTAAAGATTATTTTAAAAAATGAGAACCTTCTTCGCCAATTTCTTGGTCCACTGATGTTTCGTTTTAGTTTGGTATTTGAATTGGACGAACTGAGCAAGCTTTGCTGAAGTCGATTTAACCGAAGAACGCGTCGCCCGGCAGGGTCATAGACACATTTTGTGGCTATAAGGCAGATTACTACAAAGGCTATGTTCCAAGCTACAGTACCTGAAGCAAGAGCACAAGCACAAAAATAACACATCAATTCCTTTGCTGTCTTTCTTTATGGCAGCTTTATGGCTTTTTGCGGAGTGTGCAGGCAAGCGCGGGAATTTCACACTGAAAGGACTTTAAATCTATAGTTTCAGCTTCAATCTCCTGGTAACTAAGTAAATGGTTTTATCAGTACAATTATTACAACTGAAGCTTTTTCAGAGACCAATGCTTATTGCTTTCATGATTTTGTTAGTAAAGGTTTTTGCAAAATACAATCAGTTAGGCACTTTCCTTTCTTATTTGACCGCTTTACGCCTGCATTTTCTCGAACGGAACCAACAATTTACTGTCTCATGATTAGACATTCTCTAACATAACATACATACAACATAAATGAACAAAATCTGAGCACTGATCTGTTTTTGTCGATTCAGGCCGGGAGACTGGCCGGGCCGAGCCTGAAATTTTAGGGAAATCTCTACTTAACACAGCAACTACATTTTAGTAGAATAAAACCAACGGTAATTTCTAACGAATATACGACTCATTAGATGCTTTATTCGGAAAACTTCACAGCAAGATCATAGGTTTACAGTTGTGCCCGGCAGAGATGAAACCGGTTCACCGGGTCAGTTCGGGTCACTATATGGACTGGGTCACCGGGTAAGGAGCTCTAACCCGGTGTAGAGTATAGGAAATACGCGTGAGCTAAGCCTAAGTATACGGTAGATAAGTCTCAATCCAAATTGAAATGTCGGATCCGAAGTCCGAAGATTGCAGGTTGTCGTCAAAGGTGTGCGATGTCCAGAAAGCAATAAAATGGTTCTATGGTTGCTTGCTGATTAGGGCTAGATATCCGCTCGCTCAGAATGTGAAAAAATAAGTCCCTATACTAAAAGGTTATTTATTCACATATCCAAAATGAATCAAGAATAATTTCCAAACGAATTCAGCTCGGGTCATAAAAAGTACAAACGAAGAAACAACACACACAAAATGGCAGAGACGGCCTACTCTACCCACCAACTATCCACGACGATGACAACACCCCGACTGAATCTGATCCGCCATCTTGAACTGGATCATCATTATGAGTCATATTTGAGCTACGAAATTAGCTAACGATAATTTTACATTGATTATTCATGAAACATTTCAATTTGGATTGAGACTTATCTACCGTATACTTAGGCTTAGCTCACGCGTATTTCCTATACTCTACACCGGTATTTTTAGTTGCACACATTTTTTTGTATTGAAACATATTTATTCAGAATTCTTGCCTTATTTGCAACTTTAATAATCACTCAAAAACTGGCACTAGAAATAAGAATTTGATCCATATTTCGAAAATGCTAGTTGCAGTAGTAGCGCAGTCATTATATATATTTGCAGTCTTCTGTCGAATTTGAAATTATAATTTCGAAGCTAGTATTGCCTATTGCGTAAGTTTTAATTAAAAAATGAAAGCCAAACGCGGGCTTAGATTCCGACAATCCTTATTCCTAAACCTGAAGGTTTCTAAATTGCGCCACCGTGGGCCTCTTCGGATGATCATTCACCACTGCTCTCATTTTTGCGGAATTTAAAAAAAAGCTGTGAGTGAGAAAATCTAAATAATATCAAGCCTACCAATTCTGCGTCTTAAAATTCGTTTCTCCAAATGCAACGACACGGCAATAGGTATGTACCTTTAAGAACGAATTTGTACATTAGTTTGAGATTTCTTTGGCTTTATTTGCCCTATTGCTTGACTTGTTGTATTGTCTTATAGACAAAAATAATAAACAAAAAAATATTTTTAACAAAATCACTGCTGAGTGAAGCCCTCAACCTTAACTAAATAAAATGTATTGCTACAGTAATAAATAAAGAACACTTTAAGCACTTTAAGCATTAAGCACTAATCAGGATCAAGTGCTAGCTTTGGCAAAATATTTAGTTCAACACATTTTAATTTAATTAATTTCACATCGAATGAGAATTATAAGAATCAGCATTGCTTTTTCTTGACTTACTGCATTTATGGACTGACTTTTAGGAAAATAGATTTTGCATCATTTCCATTTTGCAATTTCGCACAACTGTAAATTTGAGACGACAAAAATGCCCACAAACAACAAAGCACACTCATGGAGCCCTAGGTATACGTTTTTAATTTTCCAACATTAAACATGGAGTTTCGAAAATACCAGGTTACCGGGTCACCGGGTCAGAGGTTGATCGGGTCACCGGGTCAGGACAAGACATAGTGACCCGGTTTCATCTCTGGTTCCCGCGCCTTGAATCGGCCTCGGGTTCAGAGCCGGGCCCAGGCCCGCTTGTTGGATCGATAGGCCCGGCCCGCCGGGCCTGCCGGGCCTTGGATGAGGCCCGGTCAAATTTGTTGTGCATATTTCAAAATTTTTCCAAATTATCTTCATTAGAAAGTAGAATTTAAACTTCCAAGAGTTGTCTAAGTTGTAATAAACAGCACTAACTATTGTTTTACACTGTTTATGTATGCCGGGCCTTCACCGGGCCTACACCGGCATGCCGGGCCTTGAATCGGAGCCGGTAAGTTCAGCAGGTCCGGGCCCTGGGCCCGGCCCGGCAAATTTCTTAACGGCACAACTCTACATGGTTTATATCGATTAATTATATCATTGGGCAACCAACCTGTTAACAATTTAGCACCCGTAACATAGGTTCTTTGGTTGCAATAAAAATGAATCCACAGACAGCTTGGTGGAGTAGCACTCGCTTGTAATATCAAAATACCTGAAATGTATAGATTAAATAAATAGTGGGTATATAGGCAAACTATTACCAACCACAATACATAACTGTGCAAGAATTAACGAGCTATTAATACGTACTCAGACAAATAAAAACTATATTGAAATCCTAACTAAAAGAATGGACAGAGGCAAGTAAGTGTAAAAAAGTTTAGAAAAGCAGTATAGAGAAAGTTCGAAAGAATGAGTACATGAGAAGCAGGAATGCATCCGATCAGCATCAGCTAATATGACTAGACCTTTCAAGAGAAGACCGGAAAATTTTCCTAGATTACTGTTGCAAAATATGCTTGGTTAGATTTCTTAATTATAACAATTTGGTCACAGGCTTGTTTTGGGAGAAACAGAGCGTATTCCACAGTTGCACGATTTGGGATAAATGAACCGAGCATCGAATCGAAACTCGTGTCTCGAGATTCGAGTATCAGTTGAGCATTGTTAAAATGGTTGAGTGCCAGAGAGGTTCGCTGTATGTCGAGCCGTATACGTATGTACGTATATCTATATACATACCAAATGTACACATTAGAGGCCTGCACGGGCCGAATTGTTTAGGTCCGGCCCGGCCCGACCCGTAAAAAAACTTTTATCGGCACGCCCGACCCGATCCCTGAAAGGTTTCCTGGTACCCTGGCCTGAAATTGTTCGTTTTCTCAGAAAACGCAAAATTGCAAAAAATTCCAAATGTATTATCAAAAATCAATTTGTTGTTTTAATGCTGTAAACGCAAAAACTGCATTAATAAGTTGAGAGATGTTACATCATTTTGCGTACCAACTTTTGCAGTTAAACAACAGTTTAAAGTTATTTTTCCAAATTTTTTGTACCGTGTAATTTTTTGTGTAGGAAAACAATATCTGAAATAATAATATCTTTTTGAATACCTTCTGGCGAATCAACGAGTGACCATTAACGTGCCTTCATAGTCGCGAAAGCAGGTGTACGCGCGTCGACGCGCGTCTACGCGCGTCTACAAACGTCAATATCATTTTGCGCGCATCAACGCGCGGCGACGTGTGTCGATGCGCGTAAACTGGCATGCTACAAATGGGGATTTCATAGTCCCAGTCGCTTCTAGACGCGCGTAGACGCACGTCGACGTGCGTAGACGCGCGTCGAAGCGCGTCAACGCCCTACACTGCCATGTTACATTTGGAGGCGTCGACGCGCGCGTTGACGCACGTCGACGCGCGTCGACGCCTCCAAACGTCACGTTCTGGTGCTATGCTGGCACTGGAAGCGTCGACGCGCGTAGACGTGCGACGACGCGCGTCAACGCGCTCATTTGTAGCATGCCAGTTTGCGCGCATCGACGCACGTCGACGCGCGTTGATGCGCGCATAATGATATTGACGTTTGTAGACACGCGTAGACGCGCGTCGACGCGCGTACACCTGCGTTCGCGACTATGAAGGCACCTTTAGAATACAACTTATTACAAGGAGATGACAGTAAAATTTGAAGAACGTTCAGTGTTTGTTTAGTTATTTAATTTAATTTAAATGAATAAACAGCAACATTTATGAAATGAAAATGCTTAAACCAATTTCTGAAAACCTATGTTAATGTGTACGAAGCATGTTCAAGAAGCACAAAAATCTTTGAAGCTATAAATTGAGTTGTTTCCCAGTGAAATCTCGCAAAAAATGGAACCAGGCCGGACACTCGATTCGGACCAAAGCCCGTTCCGCCAGCTTCGGCCGCGGGCCGTAATGTAGGCCTCTAGTACACATTTGCATGGTTAGCTTTACGCAAGTGTTAGAAATAGAAAGCAGCCGCGTTTAAATCAAATACCCTAACACATAACAGATTGTCTGGGCTGGCTCCACTTTACTTTAGAGATCCTATCAGAAACGTTTTTCGCTCTGCTTTTAGCTTGTTCTGGTTTTAACTAGCAGCATATTTCAGGGCAGGAATAGAAGAAAATATATAAATAAGCAAATACCGTTTGATTGAACCAACAGCTACCGGTAGAAATACACATGTAATAGCTGTGTAATACACAATAATAATACACATGTGCGTGGAAAGCGTCTCACTCTTAGTCTTAGCATTAGGCTGGCGACATGATATAAACTACAACGGTCTACTTACTTCACACCTGAATGAGTCCTTGCTTAGTGACATCCTCCACAATTGAGTATAGACTCAGACTCAATAAGTAACTGTGTACGCTCATTCGATAGTATGTGTTAACGTTCACGCTGAAATTAGAGCCTGCCAAAAGCTTCGTCCGAGCTTCAACATAGTACGAGTAGTAACGAGTACATACCGAGTGAACATACAGAATTGCGCTGGGCTGCCAGTTGTGGAGGACGGCACTAGGTACTCATTCGGGTGTAGGTAGAGCAGGTATATAGGCCGGCGTCGTGCAGATCATGTCCCAACTTAAAAATTAAGAGTGAAACACTTAAATTGGACTGCATCAAAAAGGTTAAAAGATGGGAGAAGGAAAAGTCCGATTTTTGAATGGGAATTCAGTAGTTAACCTTCTGCTATTCTGCTACTTTCTTAAACGTTATTGATGCAGTCTCCAGGGATAGTGTTAGTAAGGTATCATGTATTGTACATATACTATTGCTACAGGTATGTTGGTAAAGGTAGGTATAATGTAATAGAGGCAAAATTATCTGTAAATAAAACTATTTTGACTATTATCTGAGCTAGAAAAGCTTTACATCCATAATTTATAGATAGATCATTAGGCTGACAAAAACTAGCTCTATTTAATAATATAAAAATCAAAAAGGCGATCACTTATTAAAATGTAAGTAAATACCCAGGACGGTTCGTTAAACATTTACCGCTGATATTCGAAAACGTCCTAACCCCTAACCCTAACATGCTCAATGGACATCACTTTAAAGCTTATACGATAAACACATTGCAGTCAAATTTGAGTCATTAAATTGAACAATCGGTCAAGGTCAACTGCTACTCTGATCATTGTTCTTTCCGGCTTCAACATGGAGCCACACTATATCCCTCTGGGGGAAACTTGAACTTCCCACCTTGGGCAATTTACCGAGATTGCCAAGGGGTGGCCGCCTGCGAGGTGGAGCTACCACAGGACCTCCATTACGGTGAAAGTAATGGACGTACTGATAGCCTTGTACAACACTTCAGATAATATCGACTGCAGTTATTCGGTGTCAGCTGCCCCCACCCAGACAAAGTTCTAAAATCGCTGACACTACCCCTAACCGGCGAACCGACTGGAGTGAGGGAGGGAGGTGGCTGTAAACGAATTCCATGTAACTACTTTATACTGTGATTTGCGCAGAAAGAAAGCCGTGTATTGCGACTGACTACACGCAGCAACAACTACAAAATTTAAAATTTTGAAATTATATACTGGCTTTTCCCGTTACTGAATTTGAAACACACAAAAATCATTCCAAAAGCAAACGTATTCAGTTTGAAGCCCATATTGAATATGGTTTTAGCAAATTTGAAATAACCACTTACAAGGCTAAAACTAAAATGTTTCAAACTTTCATGAAAAGACTCAGCGGATCGTATCTACATATATATATATATATATATATATATATATATATATATATATATATATATATATATATATATATATATATATATATATATATATATATATATATATATATATATATATATATATATATATATATATATATATATTTTATGTGTGGTCAGGAAAAAAACAGATGAATGTAAGTATGTTTCGAAAGTTGCAGACATTTTGGATAGGTTTTGCGATGGTTGCTCAAAATACGGGTGCTTAAGGTGCTGGGATGAAGATCCTTATAGATCGTTTAAATATATAAACACAAACGACACCTTAAATTTACGTTATAAATGAAAATAAAAACTTTATAAAATCACACATCTTTTCAAATGCTCACACTGCTTCTTAAAAATACACAATGCAAACTTGTCAGCCAACAAATATTAAAATTGACGTAGTTTTCCAAACAAACAGTTTCAAGAGTTAAGGTCAAGAATGTAATATGGTAAGAACTAACTGACTACTACAGAAACAGAAATAGATACGGTTAATAAGCCAAAAGTGTACATATATGTATGCAGGAAAATTAATGGTCGCTTCCTTCGGAGCCTTTGTAAGCTCTGTGAACTTTAATTAGATCCAACTCAGGGAAACAGACATCGAAGAGGGAGCTTAAGTTCTACATTTCCAGCAATCTCAGCTTTGACTTAAACCCAGAGTTCACTAAATCTAAATGGCTCACTTTGTAAAGAACTCCCCAATTCTGGGTTATTAACTTCTTCCAGAAGCTGGAAAGAATTTGGGTCTTTCCCCTGGGGGAAAGTGGGTGTCACCCAAACACCAAGTCTCCCATGAAAAATGTTCAAAACTGAGATTTGGTGGGCTTCGGGGACTTCTCCTGTTAAAATAAAGATTTCGGAGATGTCAAAATTAGTAGCAACTTCGACCCAGTTTTGGACTTAGTCAGGTTATCGCAAACCGTGTACGGTACCATTCATCACTTTCTTGACGTGTAACTTCATGCTTATATAAACGTTGTTAATTTGAATAAAACTTTTTTGATTAATTCATAAATTTGTTCCGAATCAGGCTGGAAATTTTTCTGGTTTTTAAGTTCGTGCCAAAAGTTCGATACCAAAAAGTAATGGTATATACAGCCAGAATTAAAACGAATAAAATATTTTGTATTAAAAATTCATTTGTATTTAATAATTCACAATTAAAATATATTGCAGCGTAGTTTAAAAATATTACTAAAAATCAAGTGTGCATTTGTTATTTAAATATCAAAATTAAATTTAAATCAGGTAAGATGTTTTAAACATCAGCACCACTACACATACATAAGTAATTGTAATTTTACAACTCAACCTGTCTTACCCATGCGAGCATATATAAAGTACTGCATGGATTCTCGTGGTTGAGCATTCATAATGGTTCCTTTGGTACTGATATAACCAATGGCCAACTCTGACCAGGCACAACCAGATAGCAAAAGGATATATAGGGTTGCCTGAATCCAGAGCCAGAATGACAGATCACTATCTAAATGATTGGATGATATCACAGGCAAATGTGCGCACCAAACAACAGCCCTGCAACACAAGTAGATCTGGAGCAAATGCTAACACTAAGCCAAACAGAAGTTAATCGAAAACTAACACTTTTACCTATAGAAATAGGAAACCGGAAAAAACTTCCTAACAAACAACTAAACATGTTTGACTCCAAAACTATGTTAATTTTTTGTCTTTGAATTCTATAAATTGTTTAACATGTTTAAATTTGAGACATGGAAAACGAAGAGAACCACTCTTGCCGAACAGCTTAGATCATAGCATATTTAGAGCATATAACAAGGCAACAAACATTACCATATGAGATGAAATAGGGCTAATATAGCAGCCGGTATTAGCAGATCGTCCGAGGCAAAGGCCCATCGTCGACCAAAAGCAATAATTCCAGGCATCATAAAAGTCTCCGCCAAAAATCATAGTACAAGGAAGTGGGCATAAAGGACATGCTTTGGTTTAGTTAGCGAAAACAGTAACACCTTCGTAAGTAATCTAAACAATAATTCAGAATATCTCGATTCAAGGTTCCGCTTTGAGTTGCCGTTATGTATTTTCAAAAAAGATTCTACATAATAGTCATGTCAGGTCCAGCCAGCAAGCTATACAGAATCGTGTAATATCAGCATAAAGCATTTAGGCGATAGAGATGAGCACGGATTTTTTAGCCCGCCCGCTCTAAAATTTTGCTCGACCCGGCCAGGCCCGTAAAGCTGATAAAATTCAGCCTGACCCGGTCCGCCAAAAGCAAATTTCCAAAATTTTTCTAAGAATATCATTTCAAAGGCTTCAATACGACATGGAAACACCAAACTATACTAGGAATTACAAATGTTAAAATTTGTAGAAAAATATATATAACCAGGATGAATAAATTTTAGCTAATTTGAGTGCTTCCACAACATTTTCTCAGATTCGATCCGGCCCGCAGTTAATAGATTTCTCGACCCGGCCCGCTAACCAATGGATGTCAGCCCTTACCGAAATGCTCATCTCTATTAGGCAATTGACAAACAAAACATTGCGCGAAAACAGTGGACGAAATTAAATACTAGGATTTTAAATTAGACGTAGAACCTCATCCATTTAGTGTACTTACCTACTTTTAGACCTAGGGTAACGGAGCCGTAGCTCCGTTCGCCGTAGCCTTGTGCTTGTAAAGCTACAAGAACGCTAGCTTTTAAGTTTTTAAAGGCCTGGCCCAGTTGTTAGCTTTGAATTTCCTTTCATGCTTTGAAACTAAAAAGCTAGGATACAGAAAACGCTAAGCAAAAACATACCGTAGATACTACCGCAGTTACGGTTTAATTCTACGTTTAAATATACACTGCGCATACCGTAGCTCAGCTTTAATTTAATCTCCTTTAAGTAAATGGAAGAGGTTCCGAACAGCATTACAATTAACTTAAGTTTCTTGAGTGAAGTTCCGTTAAGTAATATATAGTTGTGAACTTATTACTTGCCTAATGACGTCCACAATACGTTTTAAAAGTTAATTTCAAATGCACTCCGATATACGGACTTTATAGAGCTCTATATAAATAAGGCTAGGCACGTGTACACAGATAAAAAATTCATGATACAAAACGAGCCCATCTCTTCTCGCTGGCTGTCTTCAGGGAAAATTAGCCCCTCCTAGACCGAGCCAAATGATTACTTCAGTCTAATAATGAACCTAGAGATGAAAGCTTCAGGAAATGTCAACTTTAACTTTAACTTAAGCTTAGCAGCAAACAGAAGCGTGTTATCTTGCTAATGAGAACCGAATTTCATGAACAACACCTAACCATTGAGAAATATTTGCATGCGAAATATCCTCGTCATCGAGGAAATGTCAAAAATGGCTAAAGTTTCTTACCCACTCCGAAGCAGGGACTGTTCCTGTATTTTAGAGGGGGTAACACCTACGGCTGCGTTGAAGTTGAAAACCAGCGATTTACTTCTCTAAGCTTTCATTGATTATATATAAATATGTGTATATATATATATATTGATATAATCCTTCATAATGCAAGCACATTCGAATAACAAAATTGTGCAGGCAGGATCTCAGCAAAGTCAAGGACATCATTAGCACACATGTGTTTAGTTGATGATTTGGGTCGCGTCACTTTTTGGACCGGGTCACCGGGTCAAGAACATCAACCCAATCTTGACCCGGTTTTCTGAATTTAACGCAAATTTTAGAAATCTTTGGTTTACGAAGCTAAAATTTTAGCAAATTTTCGGTATAATTTTTATTCGATGTGGAACACCAATGTGCGTTTTCTTATATTTTCCTCTGTTATATTTTCCTCTGCTCTTGAGCAGCTTGAGCTTATTGTATTTGTGGTCATACACGAGCAAGGTCTCTCGTCACAGGGTGTACCAGCAATTATTTTGCGCGGTCTCCCTTCGCACAACCGGGGGGGGGGGGGAAGGACCGCGTGGAGGAGCGAAGGTGGTAGAATAGCAGCGATCGTGACATTAGCAATGTATTCGCAAAATGCTGCCCCGTCTTGAATTTCCCACTCACTTCACAGATTGTGATCTGCTTGTAATCTGCTCTTCAACACTTCGGTATTTTTTGTAGAAATTAGATACGACAAACCCGTTAATTATAACCTAGGTTTTCTGAATAATTCATGCTGAATTGCGCAATTTTGACAATATGAACAGCGCTCGCTTCGCTCGCGTTGCGCGGTCCCCCTGATTTCGCTTGCACACTGCGCGGTCTCCCTGATTTTGCTTGCACACTGCGCGGTCCCCCCAGAAATCAGGGTGTATGTGGTACACCCTCAGTACACCCCTTCCGCATGTGTGCTTGTGGTCTCCGGCAGATAATTGTTTAACTCTACCAGCTCCATGATTATTGTATGTATACTGCATAAATCTATGTCGGACTATATGCCTTGTCGGTGAAGAGGTACTTTGAATCAACTTGGCACTGTAGCTGGGTTTCAACAAAGGACAGGACTCTTACTCCGGTGAGTACCGCTAATAGTTCAAGTTTGGGGAGTGTGGTAGTAGGTTTAAGCTGGTGGTATCCTTTTGTGCAGTGCTTTTGTGGCGATTTTTTGAAACGCTATAACTTTCGCAATTTTGGGAGTTGGTAGAGCTTTATACATCGTTTTAAAGCTTACAATCAAGACATTCACATGAGCTTACGAAATAAAAAAGCAACGAGCAAAAAATAGCAGAAATTTTCTGACATGCTAAACATGAATATAAACCAAAAATCTTTGAACATCGATTTCTCAAAACTGAAGAATCGGCCAAAAGTTCTTTTTGTGCCATGATATGAAGGACATATGGGCCGAGGGACGTTGCTGAATAGAAAAACTGACTTCAGATTCTTGATCAGCGCCCCAGAACACCCCGGTAAGCAAGATTTCAGCAAAATGTTTTTTAAAAAATTTTTTTATTCCCCTTGGTCCCCCTTACCAAACTAATATTTCAAAACTTTCAAAATTTTTTAAAAATTTTAAAATTTTTGCATGTTTGAAATCAGCAGGTCCGAAAACCTACCCCTACCAAATTTCAACTCGTTCCGTCAAATTGTGCTTCTTCGGTACTTCTTCGGAGCTGTGGGGGGATAATGGGAAGTGTGCGCTATGTATGTGTTCTAAAGCTCGAAGTAGGCACAAAATTCGCGCACGCACTGCTTGTTTTCGAGCTTAAGCGCATAAACATAGAGCGAGTGAGCGTATTCCCGATTCGACTTACTGATAAGGGGATTGATGAGGTACTGATTTGCGGCGGGTGGGGGTGGGCCGTTAGCGAGCAAAGCATGGTTTTTGCTCTGATAACATAGAGTGTGGCTAGTGGCACACTCTTATATTATGTACTCTTGTCATTATGTACCATCAAGAGTAAAGAGTAGAAAACTCTTACACAACAATGAACTAAAGCATACATGCTAGGCATGATCGCTTCGTTAAATTGGGACAGCCTCCGAATGTTTCTACTTTCTGGTGGATTTTTATAGCATTAAAATTTAGGTAAAACTATTGCAGAAGTCAAAGTTAATTAGTTTAGGAAAACTAAAGATCAAATAACCTTTTTCATGATGTAAATTTTGCATTTATTGTAAATTTGGTTTTATATGTGCTCTCAAACAATTGTTTCTCAAGGGGGGACGTTCGTATCTGCTTTTGGCACCAAAAAGAAAACAGCACCCCTACAATATAAAGGTAGTATTAAATGAAAAGCTTGGTATCCAAATTCAGCTATGCGTCACACGCAGTTGAGATAATAAAACAGTAAACCAATA
>JASAND010001897.1:0-14337 GCA_030248195.1 Trissonchulus latispiculum | reverse complement strand
GGCAGGGGCGTATCCAGGGGGGTGGTCCAGAGGGTCCGGACCCCCCCCCTTTTTGAGCCCTGACCCCCCTCATCTTCAGTGGCAGGTGATTATTTTTCTCTAAACTATTGAAAAGCAAATAAAAATAGAAATTTCGCGCCTCCGGTGAGATTAGAGTGTTCATTTACATTATTCTGAACTTAAACAGGTATATATGTCGTAGCGCAGAATGAAACTCCGCGTAGTATGAAACTGCGCTAGCGTATAGTGCAATTTCACTCTGCGCGCGCGCAGAGTGATACTACAGTATGACTGGTTTTCTGTTGTGGAAAGAGAAAGCTGTTAAAGGTGAAAGGCCAGATTAATATTTTAAATTGTATGTTACGACTACTACAAAGGACATGCCGATATAACCTTAAAGATACGAGACATATATATAAGTGACAATTAAATTGGAAGGAGGGGGCATCAAACGTAATAGAATGGAAAGCAGATCACTAATTGAGGCTAAATTCTTTATTTCTTAAGTTTTATCGTTTAGTGTTAAATCCAATTTTACGTAGGGAGGGACTTTAATACTTGACATGATCTTTAATTCTGGCACATCCGGAATAAAAAACAGCAGATTTCTCAGTTTTTCGTGTCAAATCGTAATCTTAATTTTAAACCATATTAATGGTACGAGCGAATTATTACTTTTGAATTTCATGTCGTAATTATATAGCAGGTTTGTACCAATGCTAACTTTAACAATTCATGAAAAGTAGTTTTAAAATTTAAGATCTTTTGAAATTCAATTTCTTAAAATTCCAAATTTTAAAGTTTAGTTTTTAGTTGCTAATTGATTGCTAATATCTCCTGTCTATCCTGTCGATTTCAGTATATTGCATTACGTATGGGCTACTTTAATGCGAGTTTGTATACAGTGTTCAATTTCGGAGGGGGAATAGTTAAAATATCCTAAAACAATCAACAAGATAAGAATTTGGAAATTGAAATATGTAACTGCAACTGTAACAGTAAACCTCAGCTCAGTAGTGTTCAAAATTTAGCCTCAGTTAGTGTTTTGTTTTCCATTCTATTACAGTTTAAAGACCCATCCTTTCAATTAAACTGCCACTAATGTCACATATCTTAAAGGTTATGTCGGCATGTCCTTTGTAGGAGTTGTAACATACAATTTAAAATATCTGGCCTTTCACCTTTAACAGCTTTCTCTTTTCATTACAACAGAAAACCAGTCATACTATAGTATCACTCTGCGCGCGGGCAGAGTGAAATTGCACTATACGCTAGCGCAGTTTCATACTACGCGGAGTTTTATTCTGAGCTATGACATATATACATAAATCAAAACTCAAACATTTATTGGAACAGGTTCAGAAATTTCAAATTCAGAAATAGTGAGTCATAAACGTTTCTACTTACATTTAAAGCAGGAGATTCAGTCTAGGTTTTTCGGTCAAAAATAGCGTGGTTTGCAGAAATGAACAATATATATAGTTTTGACGACACCACAAAGTAAAAATGACGAAAGAATGACCAAGCCAAAATGTGGAAGTAGCACCAAATTTAAAAAAAGAATGCAAAGTTTCCATTATGTTTTAACAGTGATTTTTAAAAAATTTCTCAGATATTGGGGGCTGCCGCCCCCAAACCCCCGCTATATATTGTCTTTGTAATTTATGTTAAGCTTCGACAAAGCTTGAATAGTCAATCAGTACTGAGCCGTACGTAGATTATGTGGCTTGCTACATCCTTCAATTGCATTTTTGATGCACGTTTCTCATACCATTATCGCTGAAAATTTTTTTGAAAATTTTCTCGGCATAGAGCTACCGATCCGAGCATGCCAGTATTTAAGAACTATTATCGCGTAAATGCTAAAAACTACTAGGGATAGATTTGGATGGCAGTTCCGCCATCGCGATTTGAAGGTAAGAAAAGTAGACAGGAAAAACAGAAAAAGGCATATATATCCACAAAATTTCGCGAGTTTGTATACATACGTATATAATATTTCCAACGTTTTCACCAGATTTTCGGATAGAAAAAGTCTAAAATGTCATTCGATTTTAGAAAAAATTTCTTATACATTTTGCCCTTAAAAAGTGTTAATTTTTAAAACTTTTCTTGTTTCTGCAAATTGAAAGAAATTAAAGATTTGAAGAACGATTTCATCTAAAAGCAAAAACTTTGTTCAACTTCTGGGCAGGCTCCGCCCCTCAGACCCCCCGAATGGTATTCTGTTATTCTAATTATTGTTAATACTAGTGATGGGCACTGGATATTTATGACGAAAATCTCAAAAATTCAAATATTTTTCAAAAATTTTATTATATTTTTCCAAAAATTCTTCTGAAAATATTTATGAAACGAAGGTTGCGGCTTGGTTGCATGATACACATTCACAGCCAGCCGAAAAATTGACAAAAAATTGAAAATTTAACTGCAAAATCGAAAAATTTTATTGAAGAAGCTTGGAATAGGCGAATAACCGGATATCCGTTAACGCAAAATAGGCGGTATCCAGATATGAAAAACTAGTTAATACCATCACTAGTTAATACTCAGTAATGCTATATACATACATAATAGACACTCATATTTGTAAGTGCGTATATGTGAGAGTTGGAATATAACTTGCGGGACAGTGTGAATTATGAAGCAACACACGCCAACACACAGGAGGGGAGTATGTGCTTCGCTTGTGCAGTCTATCACGGGAATGGGAATGGAATGGAATGAACAACCGCCCCACAGTGTTATATCAGTTCAAGTACAAAAGACACGCAAATATACGTATACGTAATGTATATGTGCGCAAAGGTATCAAGAGGAGCACTGTGGGCCCACCTCTATGATGAACTATTGTTGAACACTCTACTGTTGAACTGAACTGGATAAAAACAGTTCAGTTGGCTGGTCCTGGGGGGAGGAGGATAAAAATTTTTTGGACCCACCCCTTTTCAAAATCCTGGATACGCCGGTGTTGTGGGGCCACGAACTTTTTGGGAAAAACCATTTTCTAAAAATAAATTTAAGAACTGATCTTGTTTGTGGGTCGAAACAGCTTGGGGTACCTCCCAGTTCACCCCGGGTAGATTGAAGTCCCCAGTTACAACTAAAGGTACACGTTTGCTCTCTAACAATTGCAAACAGTCTGCTAGACTTTTCAGACATGCAGTTTCTGTTACTGATGATCTGTAAAATGTGGCAACAATACATGAAAAGCCCCCTTTCCCCCTAATTTCGACCGCTACCGCCTCCGCGGAAGGTATTTCTGGAAGACGTATCTCCTTACTTTTTAAAGTCTTTTTGATCAAGACAGCAACTCCTCCCCCCGTAGCACCGTTTGAACGATCAATGCGAAAAATGTTGTAAACGTTTTTGCATAAAAACAGACTATTCTGAAAATTTTCATCCATCCAGGTTTCATTTAGACATATTATACTGGGATAATTATACTGTAAACAAATTTCAAAGTGAAAAGGTAGCAGTTTGTTGCATATACTCCTTGCATTACACAAAATTACACTCACATTTTCAAAGCCTTCAACAGTCGTGGCGACACGGCTAGTGTCGGTAGGAGGCATAGGGCACGTGATCGAAAGAGCACTGGCTCGATTTTCGGCCGTCCTACCGTGGCCGGATTCTCAGCGGAGGGGAGGGAATTGTGACAGGTACGGTCCAGCAATCGCCTCGGCATACATTTTTGTTGGCGGGGCACGAGGGGTGGGCAATAAGAAGGGGCGCTGACGTGTTTGGGTGAGGGTGTGACAATCGACCGAAATCGGATCAGTCAAACAATGTTGGCCTGGCGATGGAAGATGGGACTGGTTGTGGAAAGGACAGTATCGACGTTTGTGACCCTGCTGGTGGCAGTGGAAGCATACGAGTGGGCCAAACCGCCGTAGCCTACAGTTTCCAACCGTATGCCCTTTTACACCGCAGTGAAAGCAAAGGGGAGCCGATCTACCGAATTTGTGAGGAGTGGAACGTTGGCGCTTTGAAGGCTTGACGCGGCACCCAGTTCGCTGGACTGGGACCTCCCCGTCTCTGATAATTTGGACCACATCGCCCATGTCCGCGATATCTACGGCTGTAACATAGTTACGCTCTTCGCCGACCCAAGATCGTAACTCCATCAGGATAGCACCCAATACGTTTTGGCCCGGGAACTCAGTTGAGGCTGGCTGAGAATTTTTATCCAACCCTGTGGACCAAAAGGCATTTTTGGAGGGATGAGTGGAATGGGCCAAGATGCTGTCTCCAGATTTTCGTAAGGCGTCTCTAAATGAGGCGCACTGTTCCACCTTTTCTTTCTGGATGTCCATCATGAGGAGGCGTTCATAGTCCATATCACGGTTGCAGGTCTGTGGGAGTTTCCCTAACTTCTTTGCTTGGGCCGCAGACTGGGCATTAAGAACCTTTTCAGCCAGCTCGGTGAAACCATAAAACACGAGCCTGGAGTATTGGAATGCGTGCTCGGCGGACTTAACAACTTCCCATTAAAGGTAAAGTTAAATGCATAGAAGCATGATAACGGGTCGGAAGGGCCGGAAAAAGTTATAAAATGAGGCAGGAAAGTCGGGAAGGAAGCTGTTTCGGTGCTGGCATCGACAGAGTGGGCAGCTGATTCTCTATCAGGAACGGGAACATTCAGGGTTCTGTCAACCTTTGACACTAGGCAAATGTCGCAGAGCCAGACCACGTTTAACTTCTGCAATCTCTCATAGCTTTTGAGTAGATTGGTAATCAGGCCGACACAACGGGGGTGATGGATTTAAAATATTTTCTTGGCCTTTAATAAAATCTTTTTATTTTTTCCATTTCCATTTGTCATGTCGTAAAACTCCTCAAGGTTTTATTCAAAAATCTTTCAAAGGTTTCCAGTGTTTATTTTATCAGTGTCGAAAGACTTCTTGACTTTTAATTCAAATCAGTATACGCTCACAGATTTCCATTACGGACTTTTCATCTGCTTGGGGGCGGATTTTTTTCTCAGGCTCGACCCGTCCTTTTTCAAAATCTTGGGTGCGCCCCTTCTCTTGAGGAAGAAATTTTGCCTAAATGCACTTCTGTAAGCTAAATTTAGCCATTTTCAACTGTTTTGTCAATTTCGTCCCAAAACTCTCAAGCAATTGTCCCAAAGTGTGTAAAGCTGGTTTCTAATTGCTTGAATGAGTTGAGAAAATTCGTTTTCAAAACAATCTGGTTGCGATTTTCAAAATTTCCCATTTTTGTTACTGCGCTTAGATAGAGATACCGCAGAGAGCTCCCCGTTGGGCATAATATGTCCCATAGGAGTACAAATATGGACAATACTTGACCGACGGACCATCACAGTTGAAACTATCGCCATTTTGAAAAAATATTCCGAAAAATGGTCAGTTTTTGGACCTAGTCTCTTTTGAATCGAGATCTGTTTTCTTTATGTCACAAAAGCGCTTAAAGATAGCTTACCATAAAGTATATATTTTCTGAACCGAAATGATGAGACCTTTCTTTTCTGAAAAATTTTTTTAGAAAGTCCGTGCGATATCAAACAGTGCAGCTTTTATATGTCCAGAAAGATTGTATGCTACCACTACCACAACTTTTACAGGAAAATTTTTCCTTTTGATGTTACCGCCTTGATTTGCCTTAGCAGAACCAGCTGAAATAACGGAAATTGTTTGAAAATTCACTACTGGCACAATATAAGTCGTAGCCTCGAAAAATTTATATCGTTTAAGTTTAATTAATTTTAATAATATTAAAATTTAATCGAAAAATTCGATTCAACACAGATTGAACTTTATGATTATTATTTTTACAAAAAAATAAGGAAGATCTGAGACTGATCTTCATTTTCTACATCAGATCATGGTTTTTTGCGTCAGGGGCTGCGTCATGGCGCAAATTTTTTTCGTGTGACGCAAATGAAATTAACCCTGACGCAAGTCTGGCGCAGCTGGATTTGAACTTCAACTAGAGGCAAAATTGTGCAAACTTGCTGGAAAAATTGTGTTTCAAACGTGATATTTCTAAAAATTTTCTGCTGGGGGCTGCGCCCCCAGACCCCCACATGTCTGCCTTCTTACTTGTTGCTGAGTGATAAGATGACTGACAAACTAATATTTTATTTAATCACTTCCAGTGGTCACTTCCGTCGGTTTCGACAATACGCCCATTGAAACGAGCATAGTCGATTTTCTATATATGCCCACAACCAAAACGCCGAAAAACGAAGTTTAAATGGGTTTGACCAGTGGTCAATAGGCCACCTAGACCGTAGTGACCAGTGGTCACTTCCGTCGGTTTCGACAATACGCCCATTGAAACGAGCGTAGTCGATTTGCCCCCAACCAAAACGCCGAAAAACGAAGTTTTAGGGGGTTTGACCAGTGGTCAATAGGCCACCTAGACCAGTGGTCACTTCCGTCGGTTTCGAAAATATGCCCATTGAAACGAGCATAGTCGATTTTCTATATATGCCCACAACCAAAACGCCGAAAAACGAAGTTTAAGGGGGTTTGACCAGTGGTCAATAGCCCACCTAGACCGTAGTGACCAGTGGTCACTTCCGTCGGTTTCGACAATACGCCCATTGAAACGAGCATAGTCGATATTCTATATATGCCCACAACCAAAACGCCGAAAAACGAAGTTTAAGGGGGTTTGACCAGTGGTCTATAGGCCACCTAGACCGTAGTGACCAGTGGTCACTTCCGTCGGTTTCGACAATACACCCATTGAAACGAGCATAGTCGATTTACTATATATGACTCCAACCAAAACGCCGAAAAACGCTGTTTTAGGGGGTTTGACCAGTGGTCAATAGCCCACCTAGACCGTAGTGACCAGTGGTCACTTCCGTCGGTTTCGAGAATATGCCCATTGAAACGAGCATAGTCGATTTATTATATATGCCCCCAACCAAAACGCCGAAAATAGCTGTTTTTGGGGACTTTTCCCAACTTTGACCCTGGGCGAGGAACCACGGGCGCCATGCAGCATGAGGGTCACATCCGTCGGTTTCCGCGATATGCTCATCGTGTTCAGCGACCCCGATTTACTATATATAGACACCACCAAAAGACCAAAAATAGCCGTTTTTAGGGACTTTTCCCAACTTTGACCCTGGGCGAGGAACCACGGGCGCCATGCAGCCCGAGGGTCACATCCGTCGGTTTCGGCGATATGCTCATCGTGTTCAGCGACCCCGATTTACTATATATAGGCACCACCAAAAGACCAAAAATAGCCGTTTTTAGGGACTTTTCCCAACTTTGACCCTGGGCGAGGAACCACGGGCGCCATGCAGCCCGAGGGTCACATCCGTCGGCTTCGGCGATATGCTTATCGTGTTCAGCGACCCCGATTTACTATATGTGGGTACCACCCCAAGGCCGAAAAACGCTATTTTTGCCCGTTTTTATCTCGCCTAAAGGCGAGATAGCTGTTTTCGTTTCTGTCCCAATACGAACTGAGTATTTTCAACGTTAAAATTACGTGCTATGTTCAACATCGGTCTTACTATCTGTGCATGTTTTTGTACGGAGGGGATTCTGCGTATTGATCCCACTACAGTACTTAAATTTGAAGAGTTTAATTTTTAAAAAAATATTAATTGAACATCTGACTATATTCCAGTTTGCACTAACAAGGGGGGTACTTGCGTGCTCTTTAATTTAATTCGTAGAACATCATTTTAACCAGGCCCCCTTTGGTTGTATCGAAACTTTTAATCATTCTGGCGTAATATGCAAATTAGTTCCAGCGATTTGTTGGCAGTTAATAGTTGGCGATATCTGTGTTAACTAGCGTAATCTCCTTTTGACAAAATGTGTGAAAATGGCGCTTGGTCAAAGTTTTGACTGATGGGAATGGCAGAGTTTGGTTTCGTTTCGTTTCATTTAGATTGGAAGGAATTTTGAAGGGATTTTGAAACATTGGAACATTGGAAGGGATTTGGAAAAAGTATCTATACTTTATATTCTGTTTCGCCTTAGTATGTGTCGTCCTTTAGTTGCAGTTGAGGTTGGAGTTGAGATACTTGCAACATTGTAATTGATTTTTTACCCTATGCTTTATATTGATATTTTACCCTATTACAAGAAGAATGAGACTTTCAGATGGTTGTCGTATAAAAGGAGAGTGTATTGTGTATTAATTCATACCAAAGCAGGCTGAATCGTTTTGACAATTGTGTTCCGGAAAAGTCAAAACAAATTCGATTGTTTGTCACAGTTTCGAAGAACGTTGGCAATAGATAGTGGCAGTTGTTCGTGTGAGCGATGAAATCCCGAGTGAGGGTCACTATGCTATTCTAAAAAGGCCTTGTTTAGAGGAGAATTGCCCTGCGTCGAGATACTGCTCCTTTTAGGAGCCTTCTTGTTAGACTATTTTCAAATTTTCGGACTTAGAAATTTTTCAGCTTGAAGGTGTCCAAAAACGCTATTTTTCCATATTTGACCATCTATAAAAATCTAACCAGATCGAAATTCGGAAAAAAACATAAACTTGCTAAGTACCATTGCCTAGATATTCAAAAAATAGTATAGAAAAATTATTCCTATGGGCCGTTCGAAAAATCGAGCTAACACAAAATTGACAAAAATCATGCTGAATACAGAGAAAAAACCCCACTTTCAAACCCGTAAGAGAAAGTCGATTTTTTCAAAGTTCATTTTTTCCGGGCAAGTTTGGTATCATTCGAAAGCTCTCGGCCTGGAGATTTCAAACATGTAAATATTAGCTCTTAATTCCTTCCCGTTAATTAGTTATGCCTAATTAGCACTTTTCCAAATCCGCAAAGTGCCTTTATAGCTCATATTATGGGGTGCTCTCCGAGCTCCCCCATGATATATATATAAAAGTCTTTGATGCAGTAAACGAAAATGCATACGTAGATTAAAAGTCAGTTTTAGCACAAACCTCTGGGGAAGTAAGTTATAATAGGAGACATCGCTTTAAAAATAAGTTTAGAAAATTTAACTAGAATAAATACTTTTGAAAACTGCTAACAAAACGTAAGAAAACGAACATTACTGTCTAATATTAGTCTTCAATTGGCTGTCTAATATTTAGAAGACATTAAAAACACGAAACATGAAATGCTAACAGAAGTAATTAAACAGATTTTACTACTGTCTACTTGATAATGTTATTTCTTGGCACTAATACAAAAACATTGATTACAAATTCTGAAGACAAGACAAAAACCGATTCTCATTAAACAATACGTATATATATACACCATATATTTATTCAATTTTTGGAAGAATCTGACATATGAAGACAAGACAAAAATCCGATTCGCATTCAACAATATATTCATTTAATTTCAATACAATTTTTGAAGAATCCGACAGAATTATAAGCCTGTTTGTTATTTATTTCGTAGTTATTATATACTGGGTTTATTTTACTGGGGAGGGGGGGGCGGGGGGGCGCCCCCCCACTCGAGCACCTTCCCCCCCCCCACTTTTTTGGGCTTCCCCCCCCACTCACCCTACGGTGCCCAGAAATTGCCAAATTTTTAGGATTTTTGGTCAAAATTTTCAAAAATTTTCCGGCTTCGCCCACTCTCTCTCACCCCCACTTATTTTTGCCTAAAATAAACCCAGATATATATGAAAGAATATTTCAATGACATGTAACACAGAACTTTTCCAACTGAGGATCTTGAACATAACATATCATATACCATTGTCACGAAATTTGAAATCGAGTTATATAGATAAAATTAGTAGACGTAAAACTGTAGTACAACACATTTGTAGTTGGGACATTTAGTCATTTAGTACGACATAAGTCGTAAATCACTTAGTACGACTGAAAGTCGTAATTCGTAAGTATAGACGTTTAATACGACTGAAAGTCGTAAAAGGGAAGGGGGTAGGATAGCATTGATCGAATTTTGTTCAGAATTAGGCTAAAAATCTGGAGTATATACGGAATGGTATGTAATTTTGAAAAATCTAAGTAAAATGACTTATTATCTATCAGAAAGGAAAATCCAATAAACTTAGATCCAATCCAAAATCCAATCCTATACGTACTTTATGGTAGTTTTTCAGAAAATGTATGCTATATCGTAGCTTATCTTGAAGCGTTTGTGAGATATAAAGAAAACAATTTCACTTTCTCCATTTTTAGTCAGACTTTAGCATTAGCCGTTCCCATAAACAGGTGGAATCATGGAAACAAAAATGTGATTGCCTAGTTCGCCCTTACAAAAGTAGACGTAAGAATATAATAGTACCGAAGGCGTGAAATTTTTTTGAAATCCAGTGTTTTAAAATAACGTTAAGGACAGTTAGAAATTCTTTCTGATCTGTTCGAAAAAAGTAGGAAAAAGCAGGAATTTTCAGCAAAAAGTAGGAAAAAAGTAGGAATGAAGAAAAAGCAGGAAAAAAGTAGGAAAGGTAGGAAGAGTATGAGGCCTGGGACTTTTTCTAGCAAAAATAGGAAAATATAGGAATTTTCCAGCGCAAGTATGCTGTAAATTTTGGTCAAATTTCGCAATATCTCAACTACATCAATGTCAGCAACGACCTAGACTTATTATACGGAACTTTTCTAGAAGGGAACCTGAGGGGATTTTCGAAAATTTTCTAAAAATATGTGTAAATTTGTATGACATCATGGACAAACTTCGTGGATAAAGTTCGACTTCAGTGCAACACCAGAAATCACGCAAAATCTCCGGCAAAGCCGGAAAATTTTTGAAAATTTAAACTTCTTAGTGTTTTTGGGACAAACTTTGATACGTATCAGAGGAGAGTGTTTTTGAGCATTCTATGTTTTGGGAGGAGCAAAAATCACTATCAGCTTTTTGTAAGATGCCTCTGAGGCAACCGCCAGGGCAAAAGTAATGCCAAATTCGAGCTCAGCGACCCGAAAAACCTATATAGCGCATATTTAGGTACCTCAACCCCCTTCTGGCAGACCATCCGACTGATGGATCCGGCCCGGACCCAGGAGGGGGTGGTCAGAATCACCTATAGCTACCTAAAAGCTAATGCAAATTTGAATTCTACGACCCGAAAAACCTATATAGGCGAGTTTTTAGGCTTCAAGGACCTTGCAATAAAATTTTTGGTCAGTCACGTGACCCCGACCCAGGTCACGTGAACCTAGGCCAAGTAAAGTGACCATTCCAGATGCGAAATTACTCCACCAAATTGTTTGTTCAGTGCTTACTAGAGCCACAATACAAAATAGGATTCCTAGCTTTCTCATATCAATTATCAAAGTCAAGCATATTGGCCTGGATATCCACTTTGGTCCCGGGGCCGAGAACCAAAATTCTAGGTTCAGCCTGCGCAAAAGAAACTTGGAGGTCCAAATTTTTTTTACATAATAACACTATGGACTATGCTCTACCAGGGTATTTTTTAGGGATTTTTTTCCGGGGAGGGGGGGGTTTCGGGGCCCCCCCCCCCCCGGGCCCGGGGGGGGGGAAAGAAATTTTCGGGGGGGGGGGAGAGATTTTTTTGCAAAATTAGCCAAAAAATGGTATTTTTGGCGTATTTTGCATGGTGAAACTCAAAAAGTGCTCAAAAAAGCCAGGACTTAAGCTAAAAATAGCTATTTTTACGAAAAAATCTCCGGCGAAGCCGGAAAATTTTTGAAAATTGGCCTATTTTTGGCAAAAATTTGGGCCTCCAAAAAATCCCGGGGGGGGGAAGCAAAAATCCCGGGAGGGGGCGATTTCAAATCGTGGTTGTGGTTTCTAAAATCACAAGATAAAGGTTTACTAGCATCCATTTTGCGGATATCGTGTCTGTGGCCATGGAATCGTTGGGAGAGCCGGGAATTTCCACTTTCCCCCACATACTGCGATGGACACCCATCTATCTCCGCCAAGTACACAATTCCGGTACATTTACAGTCAAAACTGCCCCTTATTGGGTATTGCAATCCAGTGACAGAGCTCTTAAATGAGCTCACTTCCCTGATGACTGGGCAGAGAACACAGTTTCGGCTGCATTTTGAGGTTCCGCCGGGCTCGTTACTTCGGTTTAAGGTGCCGGTGCCAGGCGTGGGAAGTTTAGCCCTGACGAGAATGTTGCGGAATTTGGGCGGTGGCCTCCAATATAGTTTTATGTTTGTGTTCGGTCCAGTTAAAAAAATGTTCATGCCGGTGAAGATACCACCTGACGCCATCTAGATCAGGATGGTAGGGTAAGACAAGGTACAACGACTTTTCCTCGTTTTCAAGATCTACCGGGGTCTTCGTTGACAGCAACTGTTCTCGGGTAAACGATAGGCCCTTCGTAATTCTGTGCTGAACCTTGCCTCTCGGGTACCCTCTCTTAACCAGATCTTCCTTTAATTGGGCACACCGTGTCTGGGCTGTATCAGGGTCAGAGCAAATGCGGCAAATCCGGAGGGCCTGGCTAGTAAGCAATAGGCAACCTGTGCTGGAGAGGATGGCAGGTCGAATGCAAGGAGATATTGCCTGGTGTCCGTAGGTTTCATTATAGGTCGGTGACTATTTGGCCGTTACGTAGTTCCACAGAGACATCCAGAAAGTTGACTTTGCTTACGCCAATGTCAACTTCCAGTTTGATGCTCGGGATAAGGCCATTCGTCAGATTCAGAAACCGGTCCAGTCCATCTCGGGCGCCTTTCCGACGTTGAATATGTCATCAATGTAGCGCCACCATGCAATGGGCTTTTCTTCGGCCATGGCAAATAACTTCTTTTCGAAAGCGTAACCCATGAAGATGTTGGCATAGTTGGGAGCATCTTTGTACCCATTGCAGTGCCCTCTCTGGTAGAACTCCCCATTAAATTCGAACACATTGAGGTTCAGAACCAGGTCAACGAGGTGCATGGTGGCGCTACATTGACGACATATTCATCGTCTGGAAAGGCTCCCGAGATGGACTGGACAGGTTTCTGAATCTGGCGAATGGAATTATCCCGAGCATAAAACTTCAAGTTCACATTGGCGTAAGCAAAGTCAACTTTCTAGATGTCTCTGTGGAACTACGTAACGGCCAAATAGTCACCGACCTATATATGAAACCTACGGACACCAGGCAATATCTTCATTACGACTCTTGCCATCCTCTCCAGCACAAGTTGCCTATTGCAACCGCAACCTATTGCCTCAAAAATGCAGCCGAAACTGTGTTCTCTGCCCAGCCATCAGGGAAGTGAGCTCATTTAAGAGCTCTGTCACTGGATTACAATACCCAATAAGGGGCAGTTTTGACTGTAAAAGTACCGGAATTGTGTGCTTGGCGGAGATAGATGGGTGTCCATCGCAGTATGTGGGGAAAAGTGGAAATTCCACTCTCCCAACGATTCCATGGCCACAGACACGATATTCGTAAAATGGATGCTAGTAAACCTTTATCTTGTGATTTTAGAAACCACAACCACGATTGGAAGGACTTACGTATTATATACTGTTATTGATTTTGCCGAAGAAGAAACTTGTAGAAAGAAGAAAGAAAAACAATGGATCAGCCAACTTTTACTATCCTTTGGAATCAATTGGGAACATATACTGCGTTTCAACAAGTCCCCGCCCCCCCGGGTCCGAGTTTACTAGCATCCATTCTGTTGAAACCGTCCTGAGCCTCCTGAAGCCCCCCGAACCTTTGTGCCACAGTCCCTCCCCCACTCACCAGGCCCCCAGACAAAACTTTATCCCCAAGTTGTGAAGCCCCCCGAACATTTACATCGCGGTCCCCGTCCAGCCCCAATCAATAACTTTGTCCTAGACCTTCCCATTTCCTGAAATTGTGCGGGCGCAGAAGGGACAGGATCCGTCCGATGAAGAGTGGGAGAACCACTCGAAACCGGTAACGGAAGAAAGGTGATCGCTGTTTTGGGTATTCACGTTTTGGACTGATATTTTATTGATTCCTTTGCATCCCTTGTGGAGTGGATCCGTGAATTAGCGGCTGTTCTATTGATTATCTTTGCTGACATAACAGAAATAAAAGTGAAAATGGTGTTCCGGCCAGGGGCGGATCCAGGGCGGGGCGGCCGTCGCCTGTCGGTTTTCGAAGGTAGGAAAAATTAATGAAAGAAAAAGAAGGGCAAAAAAACCAAAAAATGTCGAGCCTCCGGCGCGAATTTTCTACTTTTAAACCGCATATTTATTGCATTTATGAAGAAAAAGCTTGAAACGCATCCGATTTTTCGCAAAAAATTATCATCTTTGCCAAAAAATGTCAAGAATTTTAAATAATTTTTCTCAGCTTTTCAGTATGAAAAGAATTAAAGACCTGAAAATCGATTTTATTGCACAAACAAAAAAAATTTCTTCACGGATTGGAGGACTCAGTCCCCCAGACCCCCCCGATGCAACAATTTTACTCGCCTCCCGTTACCAAGTCCTGGATC
>JASAND010001894.1:0-43121 GCA_030248195.1 Trissonchulus latispiculum | reverse complement strand
AGTTTTTTAAGATTCTTTTAATTCTAATTTCCAATTAATCCCCGAATTTAAACTTTTCCTAAGAATTTAATTACTTTAATTTTTATCTCAATACAAAATTTTCCCTATTCCTTGGGTGGGTGGTCCCTTACCAGACCAAGGACCACATACCCTAACTCAACTGGCAAGAACGAACATCAGAACCCCGTCGGTCCGACGTCCCAGGGAACCAAGCGTTCGGCAGTTGCTGCCAGCGGCGACGCTGATGAAGATTCGGACACTCGGAGCTCGGCTCCCAACGGGAAGAAGCAATGCGGTTTGGAGAGGAGGAGCAGTCCACCATCAACTTGTTCCACAAGTGCGCCGGGAACAAGTCAGGACACTACCCCCTTAATCCAGGGATTGGATCAAATTTGTCCTTCAAGGACATTGACGCCCAATTGGCTTTTCTACAAAATCAGAAGCTGTTGGTTTTACAGAAGATCCATGATCAATCACCAGCTTCTCAGGACGCTGCTTCTTCATTTGCCGAGTCATCTCGGTCAACGCCAGCAACGTCTAAGAAGAGGAACCGTGGTGGTTCTCGGAAGAACTCTAGTGGCGCACAGTCAACGCAATCTGCTACGGAAACTGATGAGCCATCGCGAAAACCATCGAAGCAAAGTAAACGTTCTGCAGCAAAGCAACAAAAGGCGGGGCCGTCATCGGCCAAACCCGTCCTGGTGGACCTGGAAGTCAACCAACCAACACCGGACTGTGATTCTACCCTGCAGAAGGCTCCCATGGGTGAAGTGGTCGATGCTTAACTAAAAGCCGGCCAGCTCATGGTGGTTGACGAAATCAACGAGGACACCGACGGCTCATTGGCGAAAGTGCTAGGAGCGTTCGACGCACCATCACCACGGTTAGCGGCAGGAATGGACGACATTGCCCAGAGCATCCCATTGGTTCTCGAAGTGCATGAACATGTCCTGCCTGATTATCCTCATATGGTATTGATGACACCACAGGAGAAGGCCACCGCTCTCAGCTACGAAGTTCCATCACGAGAAGAAATTGAGGCAGTTCCTGGTAATCTCCAAGACAGAGCCAAGGAACATATCTCTGGCATCGAGACCTACCAACACTACCTGAAGTTGGTGCTCATGAACAGGGAGAAAGAGTACGACACTCAACATCCTGAAGCCTGCCTTACAGAAGCCATTAGTGGTGTTCAGTCGATTGCTAACCCGGAGAAGTCATTCCGGTTCAGCGAAGACCATCTATCTTTGCCGGACCATTTTCAACCTTTAAGGCTGATCAGAACCCTCCAGGGAATATTCGATGCGATTCCGGACATCCTGGAAACGTATCAAGCGACTGGCGTCATCGCCATGGACATTGAAGGCGGCTCTTACACTCAGTTCGGCAACAAACAAGATGCCGCTATCACCATCATTCAGATCGCTGGACCAGTTCCATCACGACATCCGAAGGTTTTTCTGATCATGGTCAGCGAAATTCTGGCATCACTTAAGGATTACTATTCAGTCCACTATGCCTTGAAGATCATTCTTCACCCACCGGAGCCAGTATACATGGTATTTGCTGGTGGTCAGGCCGACTTTCTGCGTATGGCCAAATTCTGTGGTCTGACTGGCATGGAGAACTACACAGCCGAACTTGGAGCGATCGTCGCCCAGTCAGTGCCTTTATATTCAGGCTCGTCGACGACAAGATCCGACGATTCCTGAGGTCCCTTGGGAGAATATCACCGATACGACCAAGGAATCGTATGTCAATACCCATCACTCCCTGAGCAAGGTCTGCGAATATTGCGATGTGCCGTCTCCTAAAGGACTGCGCCACGTGGACTTTCATGGATGTATGGTCTGGCCTAACGAAGAGGAAGCTAGGTATGCCCTCGCTGACATCTTGGCCATCTATGCCTGCTTGGTCAAGGTTGCAAATGCCTTGCCCTTGGATGAATGGATCCAAGTGATCTATCTGAGCAGTGCACGGTACACCTTTTCGCCAAACCTTTGGCCGAAGATCAACAAGGAAGCAGAATTGGGGATAGGCCCACTTGCTCAGGCCAAAATGTTCACCCCTGGAAAGACCACGGCTTCGCAGGTTCTCCACGACCGTCAAATGGAATGCCGACGGATGTTGACTAAATCAAACGTGGATCGGTGAAGTGCCTGAAAGGGAGCTTCGCCTGGTCATTGTCTGTGCATGAAGCGGAGGGTGGAAATGCCACTCACGCCTTGAGAGAGGTCTCCTGGGTGCCTCTAATGGAGTTGCTGACCAACTTCTACGAACTGAAATTCATGACCAGACGACGACGTGATGAAGGTCTGGACTTTAACTGGTATGCGATCGTCGCAAACTGCCATCATCATGCGGATCCGAATGACACGCCAACGGACCTGCCACCTGATTCGACCCATCGGTTTCTGCGAACGGACGATCAACCATCAGATGAGGAGTCTGGGTGGTCATCCACCCCTCCCAACGAGAAGACGGTGGCCGATGAACCAAAATCATTGGGGGAAGCAAAAAGGCTGCCGAACGACGGGAAAAGGAGACGAAGTTACCGCCCTTGCCACAGAAACTTCCACCATTGACTCATTACAAGGAAGGGACTGGTGATCCGAGGAAGAAGGAGAAGCCTCCGGTGACCTACTCTGGTGGCCATCGTTATGTGGAGGATCGTCCTACCTATCAGACGGCTGGGTCATCCCAGCCGGCGCAAACTGCGGTCACCACGAGCCCACGCCGAATCAGATCCTCTGTTCGTCAGCAGGAAGCTGCGAACCTGGCCAAGGAGACCGAAGAACCGGAGGTCATTCAGGTATCCGATGAAGAATGCGCGGCGGACAAAGAGCAGCCATCAGAAGCGGTCGGGCGACGCGAGCCGACACCTACGGACGAAGAGGCCCAACGTCAACAGGGGACTTTTCAACCGACCCTTCTGGAATCATGCGCACCCAGGCTGATAATGGCCAATCCAGCCCACCAATCCGGCTGGCATCCACCTATCACGAACGAACAGCGAGCTCGTCTAGCTTCGCTGGCATCAAGGATCAGGGTTCCTCGGACGTCGGGTTCGTCCGTTACGTCGTCTGGGGTCTCTCAGGCTGTGGACGAGATTCTGGCCCAGCACGGAGACATTCCGCACGTTTCGTACCAGGAGGCCAGACGATTTCTGATTTCTTGTGGCGAGCGTCCTGGTGGTGTCACAGGCCCATCCGCCTACCTTCCTGAACTCTATCACTGGAAGCTGGAACAGCCCGTGATCATCAGCCAACTTGCCACGTCGACGGACCCGTCAACAGGGGTTCAGTCGTCGACCAACGTCTCCATCGCGAGGGTCCAGCCCTATATCCAGATCCTAGTGCCCGAATCGATTCTGACTCTAAATGCCTTATTTCGAGACTCTCCTATTGGTGTTGATCAACCTAAACGTCACATCTACGTGGTGGGACCACCTGCGGACCCCGAAATGCCAGGGTATGATCCTGAAACCTTCTTCAGGATGCTGGATCAGGGTAACCCGGTGTTCTGGGAGGTTTATCGGGAGGTTCCCAAGGATGGCTCTGGCCCTCCTTTACGGTGGTCCGATCTGGTCATCCTGTATCGGAAACGGGACGGTGGTGCTATGGCCCATGGGATCCTTCCTTATGTCAACACATTGAACTCTTTGGGTGTCGGGGACACGAACTTTTCTCAGCTTATGGGCCCGATGTTACCTGGAAAAGAAGCAGAAGTCGGAACTCATGCAGGTGATGCAGTTGGCGGAACTGCAGGGGCTCAACCCGGTCGTGGTCATGCGGGAGCATGAGGGACTCTGTAATCGGCCTGGCCATTTTGACATTGGACTATCGGCCACAACCCAACTGGCTCCAGACCCGTCCGCTTTTGTGCTTCCTGAGCCCCGTCCAACTGGTGAGGTGATGATGGGTCCGTCCGTCATCCGGACTTTGATGGAAACGGTGGTCCCGTCCACACCTGCGGCACCTACGGTCCCCGCGACACGATTCGGCTCGAAACTCCGTCGGGTCGAGTCATCCCAGGGCGAAACGACCAGCGTCATCGCTCGGTCAGCACCAAAATCCCCGTTGGTTGGAGCGGAGGCAGCCAGACCCGGTCGTCTGCCTCTCAGTCAGATGTTTTCGGCGGTGTTTCGGGTTCGGGACGAGGTCGCGGCTTTCGTCCTTTCGGATCCGATTCGGATTCATCAACGGCAACCGCTATCACTACTCGATCAACACCCGTGGGCCTTCATCAACGCTCGGGCACACCTGGTCGGGTGGCCTATGTCCCTCTGGAGGAACCACCTCTGGATTCTCCGGCCCATGACCAGTGGAAGGCCGTTTATCGCGGTCAACAGGACACTCAACCATCAACATCACGTTCACAGCGGTCGCCCCGTCGGGAGGCATCTCGCCCTCCCCCATCCATCGAACCTCGTGATCGTGACTATTCGCGGTCATACCGTCGTGAACACTCGACTGATCGTCATCGTCGGCGTTCGTCATCCCGTCATCGGGATTCTCGTCCAGCGTCACGAGCGTCTCGTGGCCAGAGGCCGGAATCTCGCGAGGACCGCGGTCATCGTCCGTCAACGAGCGGTCAAGAGCGTCAGCCGGCCTGTGACCGTTCACCATGGGCTCGTAGTCGTGATTCGGACCGTCATCGGCAACCATCACGGGATCGCCGTTTAGAAGAGCGTCATCGCTCGACTGAACGTCGGCATGAATCTCGCGACCGACGCGATGATTATCGGCCTCCAGCCTATCCGAAGACTCAGCGTCATATTGAGTCTCGTCAGAATCGTGACAAACGCCTAGCGGCCGACGCGTTAAGTCGACAACGACCGAAGTCGCCGACTTATCGTGTGCCACGTGTGAAAACGATCAAGAAACCGGATGGTCGGAATTCTGCGATTCGGAAACTCCCGCCCGAATATCCGAACAATTATACGAAGGACAATTTCCCTCCATTCCGGGTTTACTTGGTCAATGTCCTTTGTGACATGCTCAATCGGGACATTGCTCGCACGGTTTCTCGGGAAACGGAGGACCCGATTTATGACGAATTCAAGATCGAGCAACCCACACCGGCCGAAGTCGTACAGATCAAACTGGACCGTTGGCCCGACGATCCGATCATCTATTGTCGGGATAACAATCTTCAGTGGATCCCTCATAACGTCCCTGGAGACCCGTCCGAGAAGAAACTCCATCCTTGGGTGGCCTTGTTTCGTGACGAGGTCCTCAAGTGGATGCAGGAGAACGCCCACGTGTCCCAACGGTTCCCATCGGACTTCATGGACCACATCTGGCAGAAGATGTGCGCCCGCAACAGCCATCTAACGAACCACATGACGGCAAACCCAGAGTCTGAACAGACCGGAGGTCGGACTGTCTGGCACTCGCGGTGGGTCATCAAGGACTATCGTGATCGTCACGGGAAGCTTTTCAAAGGCTTCCCCGTCAACCGCGTGTCGTCGAACGCACGATGGGCCAATTGCCTGGCCATGGCAGTGCTGGTACCCGAACTCTTTCGGTACCCGCATCTGATTCGACCGTACGAGTCGCAACACTTCTACGTGACCCACATGCACGCTCGTCGTTTGCGGACCCGATGCATGACGATCCGTATGCTCGGATATCATCAGCCCAACGTCGAGGGCATCGCGAATGTCGACGAAGGCTATTTCCTGTGCTTCTATCTGGGGCCGGACTACGCCTTTTCCTTTATGCACAATCATTTGCCGCGTGTGTCGTTGCCGGTGGAGCAGCTCGAGAACCAAGGGTTTCGGACCAAGGAGCACCTGTATCACGGACGCAAAGGCTGGTTCTGCCAGTCTGACGTCGTCATGGACCTGGTGAGGGAGCATCCCAATCAGGATGGCTTTGCTATCAAGCGTAGCACTGACCAAGCCATCGCTGCACTGCCCGCTTGTCGCATCGAGCGATGGCAGTCGGGTCCGGGATCAGCTTACCCAGCGGCTGATCATTTTCCACACTTTCTATCAATCAGTGGAAATGCAGGAATTCCTGGTCCAGACCATCGGAAGTTACTACGGGAAGGCTTCCGCGGACTCTTGGTGGGGCCTTGGTGTTCGGGTTCCCCGTGGTTTCACACCCGACGATCTGACTTTCGACGGGAAGTACAACTTCCTGTTCAACACGACCAACTGGAATGGGCAAAATATCCAAGGGTCCCTGTACACCGAAGTGGGCCTTTGGTTCATGCAGGCGGGACCTGATGAGTTGTGGGAGGACAGGTATAACCGTGTCCCTTTGTCCGGCGCACGTCTCGAAGCCTATCTCGGTGTGGTTCGAAAGCGCATAGAAGCGGCGGCCGAGCGCTATAACCGAGGTCAGCCCGCTCCTCCGTTCTTTAGACAGGACGCACCGGCGGCCCTTCGGAAGCAGCCGATCGACATGCCTGAGAATTGGACCGGTGTCCATATCACCGGGTGCGCTTCGCCGGGCCAGGAGAAGAACATCTTCCACCCGTGCTTTGCCCTGACCATTTGGAACCCCTTGGAACCCCATCCAAGTGACCATCATAGGTCCACCGAACTGATCATGCGGGAATATTGAGTGCGTCGTCATCGAGCCTCATGACTCATGAGGCTCGATGACGACCATACATGTGCTTGGGGGGGTTTGGGGGGGGGGGGTTTCACCCCCCCCCCCCAGACCTGAGCTCACCCCCCCCAGAGGGGTCCCTCACTCCCCCCAGAATCCGGATTTTTCCGGTAAAAAACCGGAAAATCCGGTTTTTCGGCGGCCTTCGGCCGCCCTTCACCCCCCCCAGAACTTCCCCTCCTGCACATGTCTGCTCATGACCCATGATCCGTTCATTCCATCAGCTATGACTTTTGCAGTCTGGAAAGTCATCTTTCCTGTTTGTGAAATTCCTCTGATTGTGACTTTTTCTGGCATCAGATTGGACTTGACCCGCCATAATGACGGTTCATCCGATGCGGGAACCTGGACTAGACTTTATTACCATTGATCAACGGATCCTGATCACTATATAGATCTATGTTTTAGCTGTTTTTGTGATAGTGACACTATTTATGCATAATTGTTTATGTTATTTTGAATTTCAATTCACGAATCTGAAATCTCGTTTCTTTTGTAAAAAGAAAGTTATTGTCTATACTGGTGTTTCCTGACTAGTAAAGAGACTCGACTAAATAGTTGCAGGTTCACAATCGGTAGTGTATGCCTGCCGCTCCTCCTCGTGCCTATCTAATAAAAACCTAATTAAAATTAGCAGAATTCAACACGATACTTTTAATCTCGAAATTTACATCAAATTATAAAGTAACATTTTCACAAGAATGCAAAGTTCCACGACACAAGTAATTCTCCAAACAAAACCAAACTGCGCAAATCACAATACTAAGTTTCAGCTGCCAACTGTAGGTACAGGAACCCAAACCCAACCGACTTTCACCAACTGATAACCACAATCACACCAACCCCAACTTCTTCATCAGTGACTCCATTTTGGAAAACTACTGAAGTAGCTAAAGTTTGAATTTAGTATCATCATTCATGAAATAATTTAGAAAATTAACACTGTTTCTAACGAATATTTCACACTTTGTTTGTTTTTGAATTGTAATAGTTTTCATAATGAGCCGAATCTCTGTTATGTGCAATGTGTACTTAAATTTTGTGTACGTACGTTTTCGCTTACATTTCTTTGATTGTCTAGCGTTAGGGCACTATCTGCGTTAGGGCACTTTCATGATAGTCCAATTCTATTTAATGGAAACATTGTAAATTAAAGACAGTTTGCGTTAGGGCACCCTTGAATTGTTAAACACGGCTCCATGTGCATAAGTACACAACACTTACACGGTTTTGATTTAGCCAGTTTTTGGGTTTCAAATTATGAAAATAATGAAATGAGATATCATAGGATTTTTCTGATTCTAAGAAAAATAATGTGAATTTGGAATGAGAAAGAATTTCTGGATTCAAAGAATTCAGAGAATTCAAAGAATTTGGAATTAAAAAGAACAAGATTATTAACAACAATTATAAAAAACAATTAAATTGCTAATTATTTCAAACTACATGTTTTTAATTAGAACATTAAAACTGGAAAATAGTTTCATTTTGATGCCCAAAACGGCCCAGGTAACTTTTGTAACGTTTACTTCATTCTTTAAATACATTTTAGTACAGATGACCCAACCCCAATTTAACTATTTCCCTCACAAGCGAGTTGGGGGAAATAGTTAAGAGATCCGAAAATTAAAGTCTTTTATTCTCGAATATGGTTTTAACTTTAAGTTAGCAAATTTTTGTTGAGTTTAATTTTTTAAGTGAATGAATCCTAACTAACTTAACTTTGCTAATTTGATATTAATCATTCAAATTTTATAATTATAATATAATAATAATAATTTGATGTTTAATTTCGTTGTGTTAGGAAAAATGAGTGCGCACTTTATGAATACGCACCTCACATTTAAATTCGCTACATCGCGTTCCTTGCATAACTAGAAAGAGTGCATACTAGTGCCCTAACGCTAGGGAGCCCTAACGCAATAGTGCCCTAACGCAGAACAGTAAATGAGATAAAACTAACAGGGGTGCCCTAACGGCAAATAACGATTTCTTTGAATCTATAATTAATCTCCATGTTTACTTAATTTACGAACCTATAATCTCTGTGTTTAGTAGTTTATACGAACTGGTATTATTTTGTTTTGTTAGTTTGCGAACCTTGAATTTAGTTTAGTATAGCCAGTTTTGTGAATCTGTGTTTTTTTGTTGTAACTATGCCGTATGTTAACCAAATGTTTCGTATTTTTATATTGGTTTCTTATGTCAATTTAATTTGCTCATAATATGTAAAGTGCTTTATTTTGAGGAATCATTCCATTTTTGCCTTATTTGACTGCCATATACATGTATGCTATTTATTGTCGAAAAACCCAGTGACGTTATCGTCATATGAAAATACAATAATTTTACCTAGGTTTTTCTTCCCATAGGACCTCCACCTAACGGTGTGTATTTTCTATGGTTATTTTATTATTATGATTATTATTATCATAGGCAGTTTGCCTTGTTGAGCGAAGGCCTGATAAACCCTAGCTCAGCTTGGTTTAAACATTTAAATTTAATTAATATTTTATTTGAAAGTTCATCTTCTTATCTTTTGTTAACAATTATTAACACACTCGTTTGACTATACATTCCAAAGGAGGGTAACTCCTCTTTCCCATGAGTTACCTTTGGAAAGTCAACTGTATTTTCATATTAAACTACTTACATAATCCCAGTTATTCATACGGTTTTATTTTTAATACGTGTATTTTTTCTTGACCAAATACGTACGTATGACTTTGTCATTTTTGTGCTTTAATTTTTTGGACTGTTACTAGCGCTTCATAGTACCTAGTATATGCTTAATCTTGTATTCTGTAGTATTTAATCACTTGTTTTTGTGTGTTTGTCTACACTCGTGTAGTTAGTTTTGCCTAGTTTAGTCTAGAGCTTATGACTTGCAGTCTGCAGTTTGTTGGTTTAGTAGCATCATTGCTCTGTATTGTATGTATATGACCAGCTCACGTACCAGTTCGTCATATGTGCAGTGATCCTCTCGGGAGTTCGGATGGCGAGCCCTGGGGAGATGTAACGGATCAAGGTGACACACGGTCAACCTTTCCATTACTGGCGGTTGTAGGTAGCATAGCTACCCGCTTGGCTTATCATATCGTCATCACCTTGGGCTGGGACACGTTTGCAAGTCACGTAGCTCCCCCAACGTGTATGTGTGGGATTGGGTGGGTCCCCCCTCGTGACTTGGGAGCTACGTGATTGGGGGAAATTTCCACTAGGGGGCGCTCGTGGGAGGGTCCAACCCAACACTCGCTTCCCCCTTCACTTTGTATTGTTCTGTCACTGTGAGCGCTTGCTCTTATTACTACGCTATTTCTCCCCTATTTTACCGTGTAAATATTCTGTGTCTCCCCCAGCTCTCCCCATAGCTTGGTACGTTGGCTTGGCCAACCCTGTCTGCTGTACTGTAAGTTTTTGTTTGTGTGTTGTGTTTGTTTGAGGGTTCGACCCAGTATTTTACTGTTATTATTATATAAATATAATAACTGGTTATTCTGTTCTTTATTAAAGTGTATTTTGTTAGATTTGAGTCTTACTGAGCTCCTGCTAGGTAGGTAGTTCTATTCTGAGTGAGTGAGAGTGGGAGTCATCTCGCCCTTAGGATCGGATTACCCCTGCGTATTTATCTGGCGAGGCTGTCCCGACCGTCTCCTGTAGTCGGTCAGTAATCCATCTGTGCCACGGTCTCTGAGTCCACTACGTCAGATTACGTCCACTACGTCCACTAGTCGGGGCGTGGTAACGGTGTTAGTACGTAGGAAAACCTACTAGCCCCGCTACAAATGTGTCCCCATCTGCAGAAACATACGTACTAGACGTCTGTATCTTGTCTGCATCTAATGGAATTGATCTTCAAAGTTGAAGTTTCGCCAAAAATTTGTAAAATGTTGGCTAACTAAATGAAAATTTTAACTCTGATGCAAGCTATAAGGTTGTAATTTGGAATATACAGAGTCTTCAGGTGTACTCATTTGTGCCAAATAGTAGGAAATTCTGCCGACTGAAACATGTTTGTCAGCTTGAATCTTCAAAAATTTCCAAAACCGCCATTTTTGGGCAATGGTACCCACTACCCAGAAAATAAAAAATCAGATTTTTCTAAATTGAACATTTTTGAGATATTTGAACTTAGCGTGGTCATACACCCACACCAAATTTCAACTCGATTAGTAAAGGTTTGTGACTTCCATAGCTAGAGAAATCTTCTACACAGGATCCGACAGACCGAAAATGGCGATTTTGGCAATCTTTGACACAAAAATTTTTCAGTCAGCAAAGTTTCTTTCCGTTTAGCAGAAATGAGTACATCTATACGGCATTTGCATATAACAAATCTGCATATACCTAACAGCCTTATAGCTTGCACTATAATTAAAATTTTCTTTTCGTTAACCAAAAATTTATGAATTTTTGGCGAAACATATCTATTTCCTTAGATGCATATAAGCTACAGCCGTCTAGTATGTTTTTACAGATGGGGGACACATTTACTAGATCATTATGCCAAAAAATGACAACCTTGAAGACAAGTTTGACTCCTAGCAGTTAGCACAAAATTTTAATCAATTATGTCTGTTGGTAGTTGTGAAAATGGGGGTCGGGCACATAAAAGCGACAGCTGCACAGGGCTGGAGGGCGCATAAGATCTCAGTACCTGATATTTTTGACTACACCCATGCTCGATATCTGTGCCAAAAAGTCGGCCAATCGGACAAAGTCGGGGCAAGTAGATTTTAGTAGCTCCCCTGACCCCTCCCCTTAAATGTTCACAAATATATCATATGTGGTCTATGCTTGCTTACCAATAAGCACAAGGTTAGAAACAGCAGAACCACTGAAAAAATGAGACCGTTGCTATTAATTTGTACCTAAATAGTACAATATATATATATATATAACACTAACAGTTTACTTTAGTCTACAATACACATAAATGCAATAATGTTGTTATATATTACTATGTCCAGCTAACGGTGTCGGCGTGCCTTGCCCTTATATCGTTTGCGTAGCACTTAGCTCGCGAGTTTTTGAACAATTGAAAGTTTCACAGCATTTTTGTTTAATTTACTATTAAAATTGTGTACAAACCAAAACAAATTTAATACACTATCAGTGATGATGTAGGTTTCACCTGTAAACAAATTTGCATAATTTAAATAGTTTTTCGGTACTAATTTTATATTGATGAAAACAGACACAACTGATACCTGAGTGCCCGGTTTTACTATTCCTGTTTGCAGAAACCAAGGGAAAGCTAAGCCAAGAAGAATGTCAAATATGTTACTTCCGACTGTATTAGAAACAGCCATATCACCTTGGCCTATAAATAATGCAAAATAGCAAAATCAGCGCTCATTAAATCATATAAGTTCAAGCTAAGCAACAAATATATTTACCTAAATACATCTCCAACTCTGAGAAGCGACTTTGAGATTTTTCAAAGAAAAAATATATGAGGGTCAAAAATATTTTCTTTTGTGCATACCTATTTTTGGGTAAAATCCCATACCATTTTATCACTTTAACCAACCCAGGATTTTAGAATTGTCCTCTTCTTACATTCAGCTAACCTCAAATCTACACATTCGTCTTATTGCATTTCGTAACTTTATCAAGCCAAAATTTAGCTAAAGCTAAATTTTGCCAAAACGGGCATTTTCTGAGAAAACTTTTTGACAGCCTTCGGATTAAAATATTTTTAACAAAGCCCTCAACGCCATTTTACTCCCCAGCCATTCGTTTTGTTGAAAGGATATTCGTGATTGTTGAAAGGATTTAGTCCGCCAACGATAACCAATAGTCTATGCTGAGGAAACAGTAGCATCCTATACTTAATCTACTGATTCACTTAACAGACCGGCGTGATTTTAGCGAATTCTTAACCCACCTCTCCGAAGCTTTTTGCGTATGGCTCAGACAAGAAAACAGATCAACAAAAGAAACACTCCTTCCTTTTGAAAGAGTGAAAGAGTTTTTGAGTTAGCAAAAGCTGTGGGAGCAGCAAAGTCAGTATCGTCATCTCTTTAAAAATGTAGGAATGACTTTGAATAGAGACAAATCACAGAGACAAGAAAACTAGCCTACAGTTCGCCCAGAAAATCACAGAACAGTCAACAGTACTCTAACAAACTTTTGTGAATCAATTTCTAGATACCTTGTCTGGCAACAATAAGACTGGCTATGCAATCTGGTATACTGGTTCCTGCAGCCAAAAACGTGATTCCCATGATGCTATCCGGAATACCAACTGTAAAACCAATCAGCGCCACCTAAACTAATTACACATCTGATCACAACCTTGTCACAATCTCATAAATTGCATCAAACGGGATGAATCAGGTGGTGTGCTTCTGGAAGCAAATTCGTATTAAATAGGTAATCGATTTATACAGAAATCTCAAACAAAACAGTAACAGTTACTCTACGTTCTACGAAGAGCACATAAGAGTACAAAAGTATTTCTCATTTAGTGGAAACTAGTTTCACAATTCCGATCTAAATACCGGAATCAGTGTCCAATCGGTTATTCGTTAATGTTCTATTCTTTTAAAGGTTTGAAACTAATTTTGCCTCTAATTTTCTTAGAGAGACCGTTAAAAATAACTCACCATCCAAACCATGACATAAGACAAGGCAGCAATCCACAGCACTGACATCACAAATGTGACTACATAGTATTTCTCCCATCTATACTTTCTGCAGTCAGGAATTGTGTAGTAAAATACGGCTTGAATGGGAACGGTAGTGAGCCATTTTAAGAAGCCACTGACACCGGACTCTAAACAATTAGGGTTGCTCAAATTTCAACATTTTAAATTTGGTATTCACCAGAGCAAACAGCTGAAAGTAGGCTAATCTTATCCCCGACAAATTTTGTTCTTTCGGAAAATGGGCCCAATCTTCTCCCACAGCCTGGTATTCCTTTTTCCGGGAGTTTTAGGAGAGGGAAAGATCAGCCTGTGACGCAAACGGTACCACCCTCCAGGGGCCGATGTTATCACGCCCAAACCCGGGTTAAACCGCTAACCCGGGTTAAGGTCATGGGCAAGCCAGTTCATGTGTTGAAAATGGCCAAGTAAACCCGGGTTAGCGACTTAACCCGGGTTTGGTGTACGTTGATAAATCGGTCCCGGAACGGAAAGAAAGACTCAGGTAAAAGGTGTGAAGACGCCGGTCAAGTCCGACCAGTCGGCCGGCGACGATCTAGCAGTATTTAAGTTCCAACAAATTTTGACAAGGACACATTTTGAATTTTAAAAATATAATACTCCTAAAATTTCGCAATCGTTTCAGGTAGACTAAGAGTCAGTAAGGAGCCGTATATGGCCCGTGCTTCCGTAATGATTGTTTGTTTATGTGAATTATGAATCCTTAAATAGTTATTGCTCCCAGGAACTTCCTAAAGACTGCTAGTCTAAAGTAGCATCATGGGTTTCGTTCCTCCACAAGGAATCTGGGCAACCCCAATGATTTGGAAGTAATCTGTGCGTTTTCATCAAACGGTGTATGTTTACTGTCTGCAGGTGAATAAAGTATAGGAATCCGAAGATGTGACTGTAACACGAGCAGCTGAACGCGTTGAAAGTTTCCACCCTTTCCACACTTTAGCAAGATGGGATACGGGGCCCCTCAAAAAATTTCGATACAGGAGCTGGAAAATCGGAGCCAGGGGACAAGAGACACTGCCAGAAAAGCCAGGTCAAACTAAAAATTAATGCAAGTTTTATCTAAAAATAGCCAAAAAACGTAGAAAAAGTTCCGAAAAATCGCTAAAAACTGCTTATTTTGCTTTATACTGGCTTTAAAATAGCTAATTTAGCGCTTAATTCACTTAAAATCTGTAAACATTACGCTTTTTCTGGAAAATTCACTGGTTGGACCTGCCCCCCCCCAATTTGAGATGAGGCACAATGGCAGGTAAAATTTGGCTAAAACAGGTACAGGACCCCTCAAGAATCGGTACCCTTGTTAATATATGCCCCCAAAAATTACTTTCAGAGCCAACTTTCTTCTTCTTCTTTTAATATTCTTCCAACTCTGGCCAAAGCTAATCCTGTATATCTTCGACTACGGTCTAGCGTGCTAATATTACTGTTCACTTTACTTCATTACTTAAGAGCTCAGACTTTAAAACATTTGTGTTACTCCACTCTTCAAAAATTGTGATTACCTGAAATTTTCACAGGGTGCCAAAAGCGCTCACTGTGCACTTCGTGAGTTTCTTCCTCCGTCAACTGAGTGGAAAGAAGACGAAGATTTCTGAAGACACTTCCCCGTCGTCTAATTTCCAACTTTCCTTCCTGAACTAGCTTCCGTATCTGTCGAATAAAAAATTATAAAAATGGTTTGCATTCTTAGCACTGTATTTTATCTCCCACTTGTATGTAGTGTCTGCACAATTGACATTCACGGGAAACTCTAGACATTGTTATTGCTATGTTGTTTAATATGCAAATTAGTTTACTGCCAATATAAGTGCTTGTTTCCTGTGATTAAATCTGCCTGCTTGTTCTCTCTTCTCACAGTCTCCCACTATACTACAAAAGTCAATCTCGACGTGACTACTGTATTTATCAACTGGTTACTATGTCGTAGTAATTTCTGTATTCAGTAAATATTGTATTTACTGGCCGATTTCAGTAAATACAGTATTTACTAGTAAGAACGGTATTTTGTTTAAACTTCACTACACTCCCACAACACTCTTTACGTTCCCGAACATCCTTAATAATTCTTAACCCACTATTTTATACATTCCCTAATACATTACTAAAACTATAATTGTATATACTATATCACTGGAAGCACCTATCTATTCTTAATCAACTTATCCACTATCCACTGCAAATTATCTCACTTTGAATTTGCTGACCTCACCTACTGAATGATACCATTCACCTTATACAGTCAGCATTATACTTACTCACCTCTTTTACATGTACCTCCCTTGAACCTTGTTCCTTTATATCGTTCTTGCACTAGTAAAGAGAATTGGATTATGACTCTCTATCCTCTGGTCTCATATACGAGGCTTGGCCCAACCAGTAGATTTTAAAAGATTTTACAGTAATTTTAATAAAATTACTTGACGCCTCTGATGATAAGTATATTGGGTCCTAATCCCGATCTAGCCAAACTTCTTTTGGCCTCACCCTTATATTTTTTATATAAGAAGTGGTCATGGCCTGAGGGATTAGGGCCGAAAGACTTCGATCAATTGTTAGGACATACATCTTATTCTAATGCCATTGTTACCCTACCCTGTAATCTCTGTTTAAATAAATCAAAAAACTTGTATTAAGACATTTCCGCCTTCCCTCTATGTTTTATGTAACTGCACACAGAAATATTTTTTTATTATTTTTTGCTATGTTCATAGTATGATGCTCTATGTTTATTTATCTTCTAGGTACGGGCTTGTTTTCTCTATCTCTCATTTTGATTTCTATACGTATATTTCCATTTTGATTTTGCTACTTTCGATAATGGCTACCAATTCCAACTCCACTAACGGGTAAATCTTCTAATTTTCCGGTTACTTTTATAACTTTATGTTTTAACTAGTTTATCCTGATTGTAGTGAGACAAGTTTCTAGAGATTAAACTTCGTCTATTAGGATGGAGATGTCCTCCTAGTTTCTCATAAGTTTAGACTAACAATTTTGCAGGTGCAACTAGGAAGCTTAAGTTTTTCTGAGACCCGAAGTCTTGCTTAAGCACCTGTATACCTTAAGTTACACGATTCAGGAACAATCTGTAACAAGAATTAAAAACCTAGAACTCCATAACTTCTACACTGCAGAACCCGTATCTTCCCCAACAACTAGGCCAGATACATATTTGCGGATCAAATTCCTGGAATTAAGACAGTGAAGAACTCCCAAGAATAATCCCCACCCCCAGAACTCTAACAAAAAAAATCACGCAAGACATTACGTAACCAATTAGTGGATCACACTGCAGAGAGACTTTATCTTGGCATGGACCAAAGCGGCCGTAAATGATAGGATGAGCACAACACCGTACCCTCACTACCATACATGTGCTTAGGGGGGTTTCAAACCCCCAGATCTGGACCTCACCCCCTCCCCCAGAGGAGTCCCTCTCCCCTTCCCCCAGAATCCGGTTTTTTCCGGTTTTCCAGTGACTCACTATTGCAAGTAGCCAGTGAGGTGCTTGGCACATTAAGGCCGCAATACCGAAATTAAGGAGGGGGCACGGTTAGCACTGTTAACCATGTGCTTATTATGCGTTCGCACTTTAACGAGTCCGATTGGCTAATCGCCTGCCGTATGTCAAATGTACGTACTACCAAGAGTACATAATATAAGAGTGTGACAACTAGCAAGCTCTCTCTGATGTTTGTGTTCTAAAGTTCGAAACAGACACAATTTACACTTACGCACTGCTTGTGTTTTTGAGCTTAAGCACATAAACATAGAGCGAGTGAGCGTACCCCCTTTTGGACCCCAACCCATATAGGGACGGAGTGAGAGGGGGTCAATTTGGCGAGGGGGTAAGCCGTAGATGAGATCAGGACCGAGAAAGCCCGGGCCGGGCCGCGCAGACCTGGTGCCGAGTCAGGGCCGGGCCGGCTTGGGCCTGAGAAAAAATTAGTAAGGGCAGGGCCGCGCAGCTCCCAACGGAAAAAGCCCGGCTCGGCCCGGTCCTGTTCGGCCCTGCCAAACCCTGACGTTTTGTACATATTAATCTATTGCACATGAACACTTTCCAATTCTAATAATTGTCTTTGCTTTCCTGACTTCAAATTTCTTGCTTTCTTTGCACCAAATGAGACTGCATGTGCCAAATTTTGTTTGAGTTTGCATACGGTTTTTCGAAATTTTAGTTAATAATGAGTGCCTGTTTGTGTTTGTTTATGTCTGCTTTTGAGTAACAAAAATTCAACCTTACTGTGTAACTATTTTAAAATCACTAAAGCATTACATCACTTCGGTAATTCGACCTCGGGCTAATTTAGTCCTCCTATTTATTATTCTCTTGACTAATTTCCTTAGTAGGGTGGAATTCTGATATATTCGTTATACATAGTTGATTTGAGAGAACATGCACTTTGGGTGCCGAAAATAGGATAGTGAGGCAGAACGAATGATTGTACACGTCTCAAAACGCCATAGAAGAATTTTTTAAAAATCAGGGCTTTTCAGGGCCGAGCTGGGCCGCGCAGACCTAAACGGCACTCAGGGTCGGGCCGGGCCAGGGCCTGAACTTTTTGACACAGGGCCCGGCCGGTCCGGGAAGTCTTAAAATTTGAACAGGGCCGGGCCGGGCCGGGCTTGAAAATTCGGTAATATTTCGATGCCTGTCTTAGCTTGGCTAGGTTTAAATCCATTTATTTATGAAGCCTAGAAGATTTAGCAGTAAGCCAATATGTTTGCACCGTAAGCCAACATGAATAAGGAATTAGCCAACATGACTTTCGTCCCAGTAATGAAGTTGGTTTAAATAAATTAACTTGGTTTAAGTCAGCCTAGTAGCCTAGTACAACCAAGAACCTTGACTTGGCTTATTTGTTAGCTTGGCTTATATTAACTAACTTGGCTTAAGTTGTGCTACGTTCATCTGCATATGTACAAGGAGGGGGGTCAAAACAGCCTAGTACAAGCAACAAACTTGGCTTGGCTTATTGTGCATATCTTGGCTTATATTAAGTAACTTGGCTTAAGTTCTTTTACGTCATCTGCGTGTGTACAGGGGGGTGTCAAAAACAGCCTAGTACAGCCAAGAAACTTGGCTTGGCTTATTGTGCATAGCTTGGCTTATATTAAGTAACTTGGACTTGGGTACCTGGACTTGACTTGGCTTATTTGTATATAGCTTGGCTTATATTAAGTAACTTGGCTTAAGTTGTGCTACGTTCATCTTACCCATCTGCGTATGTACAAGGGGGGTCAAAACAGCCTAGTACAACCAAGAAACTTGGTTTGGCTTGTTGTGCAGAGCTTGGATTATATAAAGTAAGTTGGCTTAGGTTATTTATATTCATGTGCGTGTGTACAGGGGGGGGGGGGTCAAAAACGGCCTAGTACAGCAAAGAAACTTGGCTTGGCTTATTTGTGTATAGCTTGGCTTATATTAAGTAACTTTGACTTGGCTTGGCTTATTGGTATATAGCTTGGCTTATATTAAGTAACTTGGCTTAAGTTGTGCTATGTTCATCTGCGTATGCACAAGGGGGGGGGTCAAAACAGCCTAGTACAACCAAGAAACTTGGCTTGGCTTATTGTGCATAGCTTGGCTTATATTAAGTAACTTGGCTTAAATTCTTTTATGTTCATCTGTATGTGTACAGGGGGGGGGGGTAAAAAGAGCCTAGTACAACCGAGAAACTTGGCTTGGCTTATTTGTGTATAGCTTGGCTTATATTAAGTAACTTGGCTTAAGTTGTGCTATCTTCATCTGAGTGTGTATAGGGGTGGTCAAAAATAGCCTAGTACAACCATCAAACTTGGCTTGGCTTATTGTGCATAGCTCGGCTTATATTAAGTAACTTGGCTTAAGTTGTGCTATGTTCATGTGTGTGTGTACAGGGGGGGGAAGAGCCTAGTACAACCGAGAAATTTGGCTTGGCTTATTTGTGTATAGCTTGGTTATATTAAGTAACTTGGCTTAAGTTGTGCAATCTTCATCTGCGTGTGTATAGGGGGAGGGGAACAAAAACAGCACAGTACAACCGAGAAGGTTGACTTGGCTTATTTGTGTATTGCTTGGCTTATATTAAGTAAGTTGGGTTAAGTTGTGCCATCTTCATGTGCGTGTGTACAGGGGGGCGGAGGTGAAAATATAATTTGTATTAGGGAAATTTGTGGGAGGGGGGTTGTTGAATGGAGAAATTTGTTGGGGGAGGGGGAAAATTTGTTTAAATTTCTTAAGAGGAATTTGTTTGGGGGAGGAGAGAAAGGAATTTGTTTAAATTTGTTGGTATGAGAAATTTGTTAAATTTGGGAGGGAGGTAATCGTTCGGGGTAATTGGAGTCTGAGTTGTTGGGAAATTTCTTGAGGGGAAATATAATTTGTTGGGGAGAAATTTTGTTTGTAGGGGGGTGATCTGTTTAAATTTGTTGGGGAAAGAGATAATTTGCTTTTAATGTGAGGGGTGTAGGGGGGTGGAATTTATGGGGGAGATTTGTTGGCGGCGAGAAATGTGTTTAATTTTTTGTTTGTTAGGGTGAAAACAGTTGGGGGAATTGATAGGGTAGAAATTTTTGTAATGAACATTGTAAGGGGAATAATTTTAGGGTAGTTAGTAGGAAGTTGTTGGGAGAAATTGATGGGGAAGTTTGATGGGGGAATTTGTAAGGGGTAGATTTGCTTCCCCCCCCCCACTCACTATGGTGCCCAGAAAATGCCAAATTTTAAGGATTTTTGATCAAAATTTTCAAAAATTTTATAGTTATCGCAGTATATGTAGAAAACTGGCTATTTGTACTGCATTTTTAGCGATTTTAGACCACTTCAGATTCCTCCCCACTTTTGGGTTCCCCCACTAGTGGGGGGGGCTCCCCCCCCCCAGTTTCCCCACCCCACCTTTTTTCGCCTAGAAAAAGCCCAGAATCATATAGGCTATTTCACAAGGAATGGTAGGGTATTGTAATCCTTCCTATCTTGGGTAACGTAATGTCTCCACTTTGAGGTATCTTAATCTGAACTCTTCTCGATATACCTATTCTTCAAAGCTGACACCCTGATAGTTTAATGTAGGACAAGTTTCGGTCCCTGCTGGCAACATAATAATCCTTGTTCGGTCTCAGCGAAATATTGCGAATGTTAGGCTCGTCCTAACAATTACAGTAACCAACATATAATTGCTGAACTAGGATGTCTCTAAACCTGCCTGAAAGGAAGTGCTCCTAGCTTCTGCTATTAATGTTCATCTACATGCAGGTAAAAAATCAACCACGTTGTTATGCATTTGTCATATGACTGGAAACTAAAAGTCTACAAGTCTTTTGTTGAGTTAAAATTTATCAGATGACTTAATGAGACGTACGAATGGAAATCAGTCATGACGTTAGATGACAAATGACGTAGGGATAAAAAGCTTACTTGTGCCCATAATTGCCTCTGGCTCGTCACTGGGGGATCTGACCAACCGTACAGTATCCAATTGATTACGATCGAGCTTGCAACTGACGTGCTAACTTAATGACGATAATTCGAATTCTGACACATTTCATCAATCTTCGTTTTCAAACAAAGCATTGCTTTATCATCGAAACCGAACATAGCGTTTCTGTTTTCAGATCGCCTTATTAAGTTTTATGCTACCTTTCACATCCACAGTTACCCATCCATTGTTGTATCACATGGTTTAAAGCATCGCATGTCTGTTTAATCTGTTATAAATTGGAACTTTCAAGTTAAATCAGGGATTTCAAGAATCTGAAAATCTCATGGTGCCACATTAAACCTGGTACAACCTGTGGAGAAGACAAAGCATTTTATTCCTTCATTATAATTAAATCAGAGAGCCTTGATCCCCGACATTTAGAGGTATCTAATTCTCTACTGAGATCTAATTCATTCATTCTTCTACGGCCTTCAGCTAATTTAATTTACAGTAGTCACCCTTCGACTGTATTAAAGGTGGTACAGTAGTCAGTTCCTGCAGGAAGATTCCACACGCTCTCACTTCGGCTTTAAGCTTCGAGATTGGCGAGTTGGATTAAGAGCTAAGAATGTAAGTAAACTAATATTTAAAAATTAGTTGTTTTTGTTGTGCAACAATTTGATCATTTCTAAAACTTACTTATTAATTCCTATCTGAATGTTTAATTAAATCGTTAACAAATTTCTTATTTTTTTAGTCTCGCCAGAAATGTTAGTGAAATATTTGTCTCTCGTGATTGGCTTCATCCTAATAGTCAGATTGAACTGTTATCCAAAAGGTGAGCCTGTGAAATGGACTCCTCTATCCAACGGAAGCGTAATATTGCGATATTGCACTCTAAGTTGCTTCGGTGATCCGTTCATATACTATGAATATGCCTTTGTCCCAATGGGAAGCGAACTTCCGGATACCTGCTGTATTACAATGTTGTTAAATGTTCGGCAATAAATCAGCCACATTGAACATCTGTAAGTACAACTCATACCCCTAAATAAAGACACTTTGACTCATAACTAAATCTTTATGTTATAATTTAATCCAAGATTTTTAAATGAAGGTCGTTCAGGAACTAAACAATATAGCTTGCTTTAGTGAACCCAAGCGGTGAGACTACCCTGAGCCTAATAGCATCCTCTTGATACATCGGAAACCGCAATTGCTCAACACCAACCATATACCAGGGTATATACGTCCCTTCGCAAATAGTGCTTTAGAATGGCCGGGCAGCCGGCGGCCGCCCGACGGACGAGCGGCAGATTTTGAGCCGGCGGCGGCCCGGCTGAGTATCTGGCCGTCCGGCTGATTAGCCGGCGGCCAGTCGTTGGCCAGCGGTTGGGACGCCGGCCTAAACATATTTGTAGTCAACCCTGCAATTTGAGCAGAGGACCAAACTTCTGCAAAATAAATCCAAGACTAAATGTGAACACTATTAAAATATAAAGTAAAACCTGTTTCCATTAACTTTGTAAGCATAATATAAGTATTTTGCAATTTACTAGATCAGATTCTCTTTAAACTTTGTAAAGAGTGCCTAGTTAACTGCCGGCCAACCACCGACCGGCGGCCGTTGACCATCGGTCAGCCGGTGATGCTTTTTGACGTGCCTACGGCCGGCGGGTTAAACCCGTCTGTTCGAAAATACTATTCGCAAATCAATATCACAACACAAATGGACACAGAAAGCGCCCAGGTTTAATCACAAAACTTTTTAAGATTTAAATTTTTCATTCAGAGATTGATCAGATTATGTGTTAAAATACATCCAAACGAAATTTGGGCTGGATTGGTTAAGTTTTGCGAATTTTCGATACAGCAGTAACTTTACGGAATTATCACCTAACAAATTATACGACGTACGCTACATATATCATTTTAAATAAGGAATAAAATATATCGTCCACCCACAAATTATACTTCGCTTCGAATTTGAAGTGGTTGAAATATGTTTCTTAACTGCACGTGCACGTTACGTTAAGATCCCAATATCATGCATGATATTAGTTTATTTAGTTTAATTGAAGAATATTACAAAAATACATATAACTACATTGTATTCAATTCCAGAAATAGATTGAAATATTAGTGGGATCAATTACACTTTATCCTCCCAATAAAATTTGATCAACTTCGATGACTTGTTGCAAGAGATCAACCAACCTTAGAGCACCATTTATCGCTGGAATGCTCGAGATGCGCTCTATATATATAATTGTGTAAAGCAATTTGCTGCAGCTTGCAGCCATAAAAAGTTAAGCTTAAAAGACTACCAAAAACGACTAAAATCGGTGATTTTGGTAGTCTTTTAAGCTTAACTTTTTATAGCAACAAGCTTCGGCAAACTGCTTTACAGCATTAAATAAAGCAAAACTCGAGCATTCCAACGAAAAGATAATGCTCTACGGTGTGGTTGATCTTTTGCAATAAGCCATTAAAGTTGACCAGCTTTTATTGGGGGCATAAAGTTCAATTGATCCTATGAGTGGATGAATAAACGGAAGACATTGGATGAGTAAACTCATTCAAAACCACAATCTACCTATCGTATAATATTTAAACAGACTTGGATGAAATGGATGCATGGATGAATGAACTCAGCCAGTATGGACCGAATTTTCTATTACTTAAAATTTGCAAACTCACTTAATATGCGAAGTATTAACATTTTCTATTCATTTCTAGTATTGGATAAACCTGCCAACCATATGTCATCTATTACAAGAAATCTAATCCTATAATCTTTTGGTGATTTCGGGAACTGGACGTAGGTATAACATATAATGTTAATTCGTAATCAGAGTGAACCTTACTTCAGTTGTCAGCAGCTTTCCAATACATTTGATTCTAATTCTACCGGAAAAGCTAGGCGTTGTGGCAATGATCAAAAGGCCAGCTTCTTCAAAGCGCAGTCTGCAAAATATTTAAAAGTTTATTAAAAAGCACCTAACGCTCAACAAAGCTATAGGTTATCTCGGAGGCAGGAGTGGAACTAGCAACTGTCAATAATTTTGGCTGACCCGATTGCAAATCCAATTAGTATATATTGTTCTTAGAATTATTCTTTCAAATTAAAAATCATCAGCTAAGATCCGACTAATGTGACCAGTTGGTACCTCCGTTCAGGTTGTCTAAGATTAATCAAAGTGCTGAGAATTAGAATCCTTCTTTCATCTTGAGCAAAAACGACAGTCCTCTCTGAAGACGTTTGGTAAACACCGTTGGTAGATGGCTTTGTAGTCGATTCTGGGGTAACAAGATAGGAACCTTCCAAAGTGTCTACAATAAACGAAGATAACGGCTAAAAGGAAAAGATATGTCAAGCTATTAAAACCTAAATTAAATTAAGTTAAAAATAACTAAAATTTTCACACCTAAGCCCTATTGCAGAAGACAGTTGCTCATGTAAACATTCAATAAATCGAGATTGTCAATGAAAGCTGCGGATGAGTTTCTGCTAGTCTGAATAGTCTGAAATCCAATTCCAAATTTTGAGGCAACGAAACTCGCTTAACCTCCAGCGCCCTAATAGATATAGTGCGAAACTACGGAAGTAGTATAATTATTGAATTCAGCACCCACCAGTGTGCCCCCATACAAAATTGTAAAGATATATATTGGCCAAAAAATCAAAACTAGGGCTGGCCCAAAAGAGACCCAAAATAAGTGCTGATTAGTAATATAACAGTATAATGTATGCACGAAATTGAACGATTACAATTTCTCAGTAGGTAAGCTTTGATTTGGATAATAACAAGCATTACGTAAACGAAAATTGAAGCGAAGATGTAATCACTGTTCGCAACAGGCCTGGCTACTGCTTTCCCTGCAGAAAGACCGACTATAACCTCTTTCTCTAGAGAAACTGCTGTAGTTTGCATTTTCTATAGCTAATCTTAGGGAAATTGGCAATTTTCCGGAATAGTCCGTTTTCCTATGACATAGGGTACAACATACCCTTTAGTTATTAACCAAGGGCTTGCGGTACATCACTAGTACGGTAGATACATGAGTACATTTCACTCAGAAGCCAGACACTAAAATAATCGTACCGTAGTCAGAAACGTCCTTGGATTCAAGAAACAGTTTATTTAAGAAGGTTAAATTCTCTAATTTTGGAATGATCCAATCTTGAATGCGTTTGTTGTATCTGAAAGACAAAATGATCCGTTAAAAGGTATTGTGGACAATGCTTCTTCATAGTCTTGGCAATAAGCAAATTGTTACTGCATTTTCGAGGGGGCTAATTCTGTAGGAGTGTACCCCGTCTTTAACGGAAGGGCTACTTCCTGCTACAGCTACCAAAATTCCAAAAATTGTAAGGTGTCTAAAACAAAAACTAGCAAAAATTGCTAATTTTTACAGTTTTGTTGGCACATATTAATTAATATTAATTAGTTTAATCCATACAATTAGCGGTTTTTTAAAAAAAATGCTTTTACAAAATCGCAAAACTTTATTTAAAAGTGTGCAAAGTTTAGTGAAAATCGGTGAAGGGTCTATTCTTTTTTGTATTTCAACATTTAGCTATTTGGGATCCTTCCTGAGGGCGTATACTACTGTAGTAGTAACCACATACAGTTCCAGCACATGATGATAAGTCATCTATTTCATCACCACTCTTGGATATTATCAAAAGTACATAATAGATATCTATTATGTACTCTTGATATTATTGATGTTTTGCCGGTCATCTGAACCTGACAGTTAGCCTATTTGTCATTCACTTTTAGTTTTTAACTCTACTTGGATTATATATTTTCAAGGTTTTATTTAAGCAACCATGCTAAATATATTCCACTCAATTTTTGCATTTGCATTTGCACATTAATATATGACTGGTTTTTAATCAACTCCTTCTACATGATCTTGTTTTTCCGGCAACTCCCTTGGATTCCTATGCTTTGCAAAAATTGTGCAGTGAGTGACAGGTAATAGTCCCCCCTCCCAATAGAGCATAAGCTTTAATGAACTACATAATCAGCGTATCCAAGAAACGAAATGAATGTTGCCCACGGTTGAGGAAAATACAATAGGCTAATAACCTCTTATATTGCATCGCATCCTTGTACATATCTATGTTAGATAGCTTTCATCTTTTGCAAATAAAATAGTATATACTTTTACAACACTTGTCAATCAGATTCTGTAATTTATTTCTATGTAATCATAAGGAGGATTTGATATTGTTCAAATGAATGGATGAATACAGAATGTGATTTGCGACCTCCGATGCGATGGCACACTTGCAATCAATGCTTTCGCTTCACGAGGAGAAAACTTAAGAACACTTTCGTAACATCAATACTGCGAATACCTGGTACTTCAGGTTAAGAATTGTGCAAATGGGAAGTCTGAACGTCAGCACTATTCCTGTTTTAAATTTGCAATTTGTGCTCTCTGGCCGCATCTGCACAAATCCCACTCCCACACGGCTTGAGATGTGCAAAACTATACGCATACGGAAAAAATCTTAGTATATACAGAGAAAAACAATGGTACAAAGAGACCTAGGTCAATCGAAAGTTTTGAACAGTTGTCATGTATGTTGTTTGTACCTAAAATTCTATTCACTTACGCCATGACGACAATATAAACTGCATAAAGAATGAGCATAAGAACTGACTCATACCAAGTGACCCAGCCATCATGAATTATCTAAAAATTAAAAAATTTTCATAATAAAATTGAAATCAGAATAATACAATGATATTAAAATTGTTACCTATTAAATTGTTTAGTACTCTGCATAACCGGCTTTGAGTTATTTTTATGCATGCAGTGGCTCCAGTTCTGACTACATGAGGGCAGCAATTGGAAATATTATGTACGGTCTACAAGTAATGAGACAAGCTTATGTTTGACACCTATAACAGATAGTGTTGTCATCCGGGCCTGCTTCGGGCTCGGGCCCCGAGCCGGGCCCTGCCGGGCCTGGCCCGAGCCCGGCCCGGATCAAAATTTGATCGGAGCGGCCCGGCCCGGGCCCGGCCCGGATTTTTTTCGGGCCCGGCCCGAAACAGGCCCGGATTTTTTCCCGGGCCGTTTCCGGGCCAAAGGAAAAACTGATATAAATGGACAGAAAAACACCAAATTTTTCGGAGAATCCTTGAAACAAGAAGCTTTTTCACTTCAATTGAACAGAAAAGTAGACGTTAGATAATAAATATCAAGTATTATTTTAAAACATCGTTCTTGGTTTGACAGTTTTACTCCGTTAGAGCTCGATACCGTTCTCGAATTATACCTAAATCGGGTTCATTGAAATGCTTTCAATGATATGAGATTGGTGAGTGATGCATTGCTTTATTATGCCTATTCGTTTATTGAAAAGACGTTTATAAAAATTCAAAAGACAAACAAAGGAAGTTATATACAGTTCATAATAAAGCGTTATTTTAGATTAACAGACATTGCAAAGTTAATGCCGATACATTATTGTATATTATTTTTACATTTATTTCCGACTACTTATGTTTATTATCTGCTAAAAACTACATCAAAAATCGTTTTTACTAATTTTGACCATTCGGGCCGGTTTCGGGCCCGACTCCGGGCCGACCTCGGGCCTGTTTCGGGCCCGAAATCCGGGCCGGGCCTCGGGCCTGTTTCGGGCGCAAAATCCGGGCCGGGCTCGGGCCGGGCCTGGCCCGGCCCGGGGCCCGGCCCGGATGTCTAGGAACGGCCCGGCCCGGGCCCGGCCCGGATTTTTTGCTAACGTGACAACACTAATAACAGATACATCCCTACTTGATAACATGTCAAAAAACCAAAATCAAAACTAAAACCAATCGGAACACTGGACAAACCAAAATCAAGGCAATAACGGAAATGGCGTAGAATAGTGAATCCCTTGCAATCGGCCACCAACTAAGATTAATTACCTAGAATCAGATTATATGCTATATTGCCATGTTCACATAAGAAAAAATCATTCAATATTTACTCAGAGGGGTTCATTAAATTGAGATTCTCTTATTAGAATAAATACTGTTTATCTTACGTATTCATATCCTGCGTAGTTCTACAGCTATTTTAAAATGTTCACCGTCTGCGTAAAGATTCCACAGACGCCAACAATACACAGGATGTTGAATACAGCAGATCCCACTATCGTTCCTGTTCCAACATCACCCTTGGCAACGAAAACACCTAAAAAACAACTAGCCAAGAAATTGTAAATGTGAAAACTGAAAATCGGTTCTTTATAGAAACTTCTAATAAACTTGTTTCCAAAATCATGCCTATTTTCGGACCCTCGAAACCTACAACCTAAAATGTTGGCTGACAGAATGACTTAGCCGTTTTTTCCGCCATCAGCAATAGCCAGGCTGGGCAAATCTCGTTTGACAAATTTGGCAAATCAATTGACCTAGTACCTATCCGCCAACAGCATTCGCCAGTGTTACTGGACCTGTGACATTTAAAACGTTACTCAATCGGAAATTTCAACTTGACAACATCAAATGAAAACGGTAGCGTAAATTAAAATTTTAATTTCTATCCAGTTTAGTTTGGATTCTTAAATTTTGCACTTGGAGCATACACAAAATCAATTTGTCATTTTGGAAAGTTGACGGTTGACCCATAACCTTAAATTTTGTTTCGGAAGCGGAGCACTACTAACAACAGAAAAGCTTACATTTCATGTGGTGTCACTGGATTTTTATTATTTCTTATAGGAAACCATATCCATAAGGAACGATTGTATGTGTCAAAGCACGTTCAAACTCGCCTATTATTGAAGTGAACAGTTCAGGAGCTGAGCTACCAGCGCCCATAAAAGTAGCTCCGGCCACATCATCGCTCAGATTTAGTTTCTATAATATTATTATCTTTGAACTACTTTTCAAAATTACAAACAAACATGAACCAAAGAATGTTGATAAAACTCAATCGGTCGTTGCATTGCAAGTAGAGCCATGATTTCCTAAGTTATCTGTGCGCCTATTACCTAGATTGTTGGTCTATGAAATGAAATGAAATGAAATGGTGTCCAAAAAATAATTGAGCTAGTGTCAGTGCGTAAAGGTGAGCCGGAAATCGCTCCTTCATATGGGCCTCTCATTCCCCTCAACCCCACAGACACTTTTGGTTTTCACATTGGAATATAATTTAAGTATAACTTTAAATATATTTAAATATAATTTTAAGTCAAGTTCGAAGCTGACTAGTCCAACCTTCTAAAGTCTTTCTGAAAACGAAAATCCTACTGGTGAACAGCCAGTTTTAAGGTATATCTGTCTACAGCCCTCGCCAAGATGAAAGCTCTGCAGTGCTTGGAGAAAGGGAAGAACGAACCCAATGATGTTGTACTGGTGGTTACCTCCGAAATTTTTTCAAGAGAGGCCACAAAATAGTCATCGCAAACATAAGCTAAAGCAACAAACAGGTACATAACGACAGCGATATGGAGAATAACAGCGCCATGTTTCCGCTGATAGTCGGTGAATAGGTCCTCAGGGAACTCATGATAAGCTGAAAATAAAGTACATGCAACAACTGACAATCCATTGCATAAAAACACAACCAAGTACAAAGCTCCCATCTCCTCTGCATATCTTGCTTGGGAGGCATACTAACGTTTTTGTACACATTCCAGAGGGATTTTGAACGGCCGGACAGCACCTACCTAAAACTCTGCCCGTTCATCCGGCAGCCGGCTGGCTGGATGCTAGCCAAGGGCGTAGCAGATATTTGTAATCAAAACTGCAATTTCAACAAAGCAGTAAACTATGAAAACGTTGTTAATCAGCACTAGTAACGTCTTTCCAAGCCTGTTCACACATTGTTTGTACGAATTAGTTTTGATAACAGTTTATATTATAAGATCTATGCGTCTAACGTCTATGTCTGCTGATGTAATAAGTACCTAAATAAAATCAGAAAAAGATGGAGGCTCTCATTGGTTTCAAAACTATTGATTGATAACAGGCTCGTTAATCTGGCTTCAATTCAATTAGTAATAATCGTGACCGCTGGTGAACGCTTACTGTGATTAGTTCATACAATCGGGAAATCTTTCAAAACGAAACCTGCAGCATGACAACAATGTTTACCTGGTGTGGTGCAGTTTAGGGATGGCGTTAACAAATCTTTATGCCAGTGCAAATATTTTCCATTTTCCTCATCGCCTAAAAATTTAATACAGACAAATAGGCATGCTTTTAAGGTCAAGTCATTGAATATATACAAGCGAATACTTGGTGCTGTAAAAGTGTGATTATCGCTGTCTAATCACTTTGTTTTAGCTACTGGTTTCCAGAAAATCAGTACCTGAGAACTGTAAAGAGCTATGAACAGCAATCCACGAATAGTAACAGGAGAGTGATGCGATGTAAGGAAAGTTCGGCATTGAAGAGATATCGAAATTTCCAGAAAACAGCTATGCTCCTTAAGTAATAGAAAGACAGTTCAATAACCGAAAATGGTTTTTCACCCTTGAAGAATGAGCATCCAAAGCGAGAATAAGTTAGTGTAATCTCCGGCAATAATACTCTGCATAGTACAACATAGTTTAGCTGCCAAATTTTAGTACAGGATTGTGGACTCCTAGTCTTGTAGCAGCATGACAAGCTCGTTGTTGAGACTTTTTGAAACAGTATTAAAGTGCTGTAATCTAATCACGGGAGTGAAACAGAATCAAACTGAGTTGAGGTCAAGAGATGGACACTATGGTCGGGTATATATCAGGAAGCCAATAGTGCCGATCCCATTGGCTCCCTCCGGGACTCCTAGGGAACTGCGAATTTGCAATATACATTCAAAACATGTAGAAACACTGGCCCACTAAAAGTTTGGTTAAAGATGACAAAATTTAAAAACGGAAAAGTTTTACTTTAAATTTACATTGCATTAGCAAATTGCAAGTCCAACAACTTTTACGAAAGGCTACATACTGCTTATGTTGCTGTACAATTAGTCTCGCAGTCAGCAGCAGCCTGCTTTGTTTGGAATTCAGGTGAGTTGTGGATTCCGTACTTGATACTTTCGCAGTAAAAAATTCGCTAATTTTTATGTAGATCTTCTTAAAATTTTAGAATCTTTTCAGAGGAGAAGGTGCTTCGTCAAAGTCGGGGCATACCCGTCCCGTAGACCCCCAGAATCGAGCCCTCGTGCTAATATATGCATACAAGCCCTAGTGATCTAGTTCAGTGCGTCTCTGAAACAATCTTTAAATAAATCTTTGTTGAAAACTGAACGCGGCGAACTCATTTGTCGTCCTTAATTCTACTCCTAATTCTTTGTTTGGATACAAACACTCAGACTGTGAGGTTACGACGTATGTCCAGCACGCATCTAGGATCAAATTTTATCCAGCATGAATACAGGCAACTAACTAATGACGATTGCACAGTATCCTGCTACATTTAAATTTTATTTGCTATTTGCAATTTACAAGAATCTTGCTGTTTAGCAATTGGCACTATAGACAAGAGTATCAATGTGAATTATGGGCCTCGCCTTCGCACAGTTAGGTATATACTCAACAGAAATGAGTATATTTTATTTAGTAGAGAAAACGTAATCTGTGGTTTGAATTGTCAGACAAGGTGCAGCCTCAGAAAATAACTACCTGGGGCCGATGTTATCAAGCATCTCAACCCGGGTTGAAACCTCAACCCGGGTTGAGATTGGGTTGAAAACAATGACCCCGGTGTTATCAAAACCGGGTTGACTCAACCCGGGTTGAAAAGACAGGGTTGAATTTGAAATTTGGGTTGAGTTAGAACCGAATTAACGCTGGAAAAGATAAGTCAACCCTAAAATATTGATAACATTGGGTTGAGCACCGGGGTTTAGCCAACCCGAAAATTTTAGGGTTGAACCCGAAAATGGGTTCAACCCGGGTTGAACTCAACCCGTTTTTAATAACATCGGCCCCTGGTTGTTCAATCAAGAGTTAGCCCAACTCTTTAAGCCAAGGGGGAGCGAACGAATCTAACATTTAGCAAATTAATAGCACACCGTAGAGGCTTGAATGACACTACTATAGATTTGGACTGAGTAACACGTCTCCTTTGTGATGAAAATGTCTCTATAACTGACAGATATCAAAGTTTGAATGACAACACTGCTGCACTGCTTCAATATTTTCTATTAAACAGCTGAAAGAAAAACTATGAAATTCCAACCACCATACATTTTTACGCTTCTACGTAGAAAACATCTTTCCTTGTTCTTGATACGACCTGATGCTTTAGGTTAAGAACCAAAACTTAGCCGACTGAGTTGCTCTCTCACTAATCCAAGCAACTAAACTGTTTGAAGTTGTATTTTATAGATTTATCTATAAGAGGAACAGGACTTGAAGCCATAAAGCAATAGAGCAAACTCCATAGCTGGGCCTTGCTGTCTTTAAGATCATAGAGGCAAGCAATCTTAAGTTTTTCGAATCCTCATGGTTGCCAACCTTTAATGCTGTCAATAGATAAAAATTGATGGTGCATACAACGACTACCTAAAAGAAAATGGTTAAGCCAAGAAACAGCCTCCCCGTAACAAGAAAGAAGAGGTTTTTCTTCTGTAAATATCATCTGAGGCACTATAAACTCATTAATGCCTGATGCGAGGCCCTCACAGCCTAAGAGCTTCTGCGATTAATTCCAAACCTAAGTGTGTACTTATCAGTTTATGAGGTGCTTTTTAAAGCTCACCACTTCGTGATGATTTGAACTGGAGTCTGTGAATGATAAAATGTATAAATGCTACCTTAAAATGTCAGATGGAGGACAAAGATAATATTGATGCATTCAAGTCAGAGTGCCAATAACTTAAATATTTCTGATCACGTACATATCGTCGAATTTTACTTCTCGGACGTTTTTATTTTTAAATTTATCCTAAAACCATCTACAAGATACAATACCGATCAAAATCTACAGATTTAACCATGCAGGAATGTCAATCTGTATTCTGTATGTGCCATGAAAACCTTGGATTAGGCGAGTATACTTGCTAAAGAAAGAATGAAACTATTCTCTTACTAACATGGACGAAGTCTTCGTGTAACGTGTTCATGTTCGTGTACAGAAAGACTGTTACCACAGACACCACTAGACTAGAACAATAATTACATCTCTCTGGTTGCTTACTGAGTACATTAGATTACAAGTCTAAACGACCATATTAAAGTTGAAGCCGTCCTTGGCTGTATACCAAAACTATGCTCTACCCTCACAACAAACACAAAGCATTCCTAGAATCTGTAGCAGCAGAGACTCTCTATTAGAAGACAATATAGAGGGGTAATTTTACACCAGCTTTTCCGGAACCAAGTAATTTGTTCCCTCCACTCAGATCCCTAAATGAATTAAGGTTTCGCTTTCTTCAAACAAAGGCCAAGGCGGAATAAAACTAATTGATGGAAGAAAACCTTAGCTACTCAAATGAAAACAGGAAACCACATATGTATATCTACTGGGACAACACTGCTGCCAAGTTTGACTCTCCAATTGTTAGTAAAACTGATTGAAATACTCAATAAAACGTGCTGACTGACTAAAACTACTATACAAGACTAGGACACGTGGGTGCAATGCCAATATAACAACACTTTAACAGAACAATTTACTGCCATCTCGCAAAATAGCCAGACAAGAACATAAAAACAATTTCGAACAATATCTCAAACACTTTCGGCCAGAACGCGACAAGCACCAGCCTACAGCTAGGAACAATCTAGAATAACAATACAAAAATTAAGGTCAACAAACTAAAGCACGAAAATGGAATCGAATTAGTAAAAACATGACAAAGATTATGCAAAACAATGATGGATGGAATGATGCAATGCAATGGAATGATCTAAATTTTAAAATTCCAGGAGAAAACAGAAAAGGCTAAGTAGGTATAGGTACACATATGTCTGAGTGAGGTGGGTAGAACAATCTCCCCCATAAGGCATACATTTGGTTTTATCTCTCTAATGAGGCTGTTCCGACCATCGCCTATGGGGCTCGTCTGTTATCAACTGTGCAACTGACTCAGCATGGGTGTGGTAACGGTGTTAGTAAGTAAGTTATTTTACTAGTCCCGCCACATTTCCACAAGGAAGTGCCTGGTATCGTATTCTTTTTATCACTTACTCTTGTGCTAATGCTAAGTGCGCCCGTTTATTTCAAGCGTTGGGAGCTTACTTTACAGCGTGCATTTTTAAACAAAAACTAAAGTGGTCGAAAATGCATAAAACCGAATTGTTTCTGATGCAGTTAATTCGTTCAACATTTTACATATGGTAATATCTGTTAAAGTTCAGACCCAGCACCAGCATACTTCAATAGTGCCGTGTTGAAATAGTCATCCGCGAAAACAGCAATGAAGTGGTGCTGTCTTATATCAGTGGCAACCTACACATTATGGTTTTCTGCATTTTTTGAATCATGTAAGCTATTTATATTATGTCAATTTAAGCAGAAGCGAAAAACAATTTAATTATTCAAAACTTTGCATTACTAGTAGCAATTACATAATTTTTTGACAACACTTGGTGACAGTGGGAATGCATATAAAAACCTAAAAATTTATCTGTTTGAATATGAAACCTAATTTTAATGGAAGTGAAATCCTTCAAACTTTACTAAAAATACAAGCCCCTCAAAGGTAGGTATTTAGGTTCTGCACAGCCGGATTTTCTGAGTGTTCTTGCTATCAACAAGTTTCATCTAAATATCAACTCTGGTCTCCCAGGCTTGTCCCGCCGAATCGGTCCTCTACCGTTATTTCCCCCAGACAGAGTCTGAATTGAATTTTTAAGTCGCCAATATACTTTTTAACTTGCTGCTCTTTACGTTTTAAGTTATTTGGTCAGCAGCTGGTACATAAAATGAGTAACTAAGGGCCTTTTCAAGAAAGGGTAGAGTAGAGTAGAGTAGAGTTAAAAATAGCTGTTTTAACTCGTTTTAACTCCACTCAAGCTTGAGTTTACCTCTTTTCACTCTTTCATGAAAAGGATCGAGTTAATTTTAACTCTACTCTACCCTTTCTTGAAAAGGCCCTGAGCCACACAACCCACTAAGGATGCCTGCACAGATCAGGCCGGCCGGACGGCAAAAATCAGACCGGGGCTAATACTACTTGCAAATTAGTTCACACGTTACTGCTTTATTTTGTAAGAAATGAAAACCAGGCAAAAGATGGTATTATTTGATTAAGCAAGTATTTTACAGGTATGGCTCATTACCCTTGCAGAAGAACCAATCACGGCCAGCCAAGTGAACATAGTTTGCAGCCTTGCAGTGAGTAAATACGCTTTTTATTGCAATTAAAAGCCTCCGAGATTTTTGCAATTATAGCAAAATCTTTATTCGTTATTTCCATTTTTAGTATTAATTATAAGCAATTAGTAGATCACGATCTATGTAAATCTGGTAGTCAAATCGGGTGATATTTTTTGGTCAGGGCCCAACCACTGTTAAGGCAAACGTCGTGATCGGTAAGAGTTGCTCTCCGTAGACCGCAGTCAAGATGCGGTGAGACGAAGATCACGGATGGAATCATGGGTCCCAGGCAAAACTACCACACGGTTATTTTAGTCACGCCCAGAGCAGTAATAATCGTTTATTTGACAACTACTGCTCCACTGCCCCAGCAAGAATTAATAATAGGAAGAGTACAACACCGTAATCTTCCTTAGTGTAAATGGCCTGTCAGATGCTCGGCACATTAAGGCCGTAATCTCGGTGGGGGGAGGGGGTCACGGTTAACATAGTTAACAATGTGTTTATATGCGTTTGAACTAAAACGCATCTGATTGGCTAATCGCCTATCTTATGTCAAAATTACGGGTATAAAGTGACCCCCCCCCGAGATCTCGGAGGGGCTCAGCTTAACGTTGTTAAGCGTGTGTTTATATGCGTTTGAACTGAAGTGCATTTGATTGGCTACTGAACTTCTGCTACTGAAATGCACTGATGAGAGTTACGGTAACTAACTAGCCAATCAAATGCATTTCAATTCAAACGCATATAAACATATGGTTAACTATGTTAACCGTGACCCCCTCCCCCTCCACCGAGATTTCGCCCTTGAAGCTAGAAAACACTAGGAAGGGTAAAACACAATGTCGTACTCTTCCTATGATATACTCTTGGTAAATAGCAACTAAGATGGCTGAAATCTCCGTGTGCCCTGCCCACTCGTTAGGCTTGCCACTTCCTGTCCCGACATTCGCACTCCATCTCCATTCCATCCAGTCGCTATGAGACTGGATCCCCATTTTGCTATCAAGTTGAAATGTATAAAACTTCAAATTCCACAGTCGAAAAACAAACAAAAAGTAGCAAAACTCGTTTTAAATAGATTTAGAGTTATTTATAAGGATGTGTTAACTTATAAGGATTTTGTTTTGTTCGCAGCAAAAGCCCGTGACGGTGTGCGAAATAAACTACTGGGACGGTTCATTCCGCAATGCAGTCCAGATGGATACTTCAGGCCACTGCAGTGTCATGCCAGCACTGGTTACTGTTGGTGCGCCAACAGGCAAACAGGAGAAGAAATACTTGGCACAAGAACTAACTCCAGAACAGCAGCAATCGATTGTGACAATGTTTCACCTAATAACAGAAGAAGTATACAATCGTTTTCATACAAATTAGACTGTTTTATACATGGTTGAGAGACTACTTTCCTAATCTTCAAACGTACTGTTATATTATAAATAATTTACGATTTGTTAAATATAATTTATTATTTATTATTACTTTAGAATGTGCAGCCGAACGTTCCAGCAAACAGGGCCAAAGTTTCATGCTTGGAGCTTTCATTCCGAAATGTACTAGCAGCGGAAATTATCACCCAACGCAGTGCCACAGTAGCACTGGGTATTGTTGGTGTGTTCATGAAACATCTGGTAGAGAAATTGAAGGCACAAAACGAGGGCCAGGTGAAGGAATTCCGGACTGCTCAAATGTTTAGAAAATGTTTTACAAGAAAATAAAATTGAATGACCGAAAATATTCAGTTAAATTATATCAGCCACTGCTTAAAACTATTGTTGCAAGTGTGGTTGGAATCGTTGTCTATAAATAATCACAATCTTCAACGTTGCAGGTGGTAGTGTATGCCCAAAATTGTCTAACTAGTGTGCCAATCCAATGAAATACTAATACAAATTCAAAACACACGTTTGATCTACTATAAAGTTCACAAATTACTATTTATATCAAATAACAAATAATTGCTCTGAGGACAAATCTGCTAAATATTGAAAGAAACGAGACCTGGCAGTAATAAACTAGTCTCAGGCGCCAAATATGAAAAGATTAAGCCGCTCGAAAACCACCTAACCGCGACTAACGATTCACCAACACTAACACCACTTTTGAATTCAAGAGTATGTATACGTGCTATTTCCGTAGCTAAGCTTTTTGTTTCCTTTTCTTGCTAAGAAATCACAACTGTAGTGTGTTCATTTCCAGGAAATATTTCACACTGTGCTCATTTCCCTCTGTGGAGATAATCTACCATAAAATCCTCTTCGAATACAACGTTCTGACGTTTTGTCCTGGAAGCAGCACAAAACCTCCCTACCACGCTCCATAACATTTTTGCGGCCGCATTTTAAATATTTCTCCGAGTGCTAAATAGAAAACCTTTTGAGTAAACGATTCTTGGTTATTGAACAGTGAGTGGAATTAGGACCACTGACAATTTCGAAAATGCAAGAAAATATTTATAAAAAAAATATTTATTTATAACACACAACCTAAATACAATTCGAAGAGTACCTCCACACAATCATGAATCCTGATATCTGGAAGAATTTACGCGTTACACTTTTTAAACATTTTTCGTTTAAAACTACAATTTTTGCAGAAACAGTCATATTAATATATATACTGTCGGACAGTCATGCTTGAGTACTGATGGTATAAGAAATAGCTGAAAAACTTAAGTTACATTCATCTGCACAAAGCTGTTTTCATCAGACTCTATCACCACATCAGTGACCTGCATTTCTGCCCTATTAAATTGGATAGACGTGTCGTGTTCCTAGCATACTTCCCCCGCTAGTTTGCTTGCTGAGTTTAGGATAAAAGAGTGACAGAGGATCAGCGTGCCGGTTCTGAATTTTGAATTATTTAGCATGCTTGGGCAGTGTACTGCTGGTTTTAAATGAGTTTTCTTTGTTGCCCTCACGTTTTCTATAAGTCCCCTTACATGAAGCATGGAAGTCAGTATAATTTAGTTACGGTTGCTAAGATATTAAGGTGCTGTAGGTGCTATTTATTGCATAAATGAGAATACAGAGAATTGAAGTTTTCCCAGAAAGTACTTGATTCAAATTTCTCCTGCTCCTCTCCACCGCTACCCTTCACTCAGGATTCTTTATGTTTATGACAATATGTCACTAATAAACGAACATTTGTTATCAATGAATCTATCAAACCATACGACAAATGCCACTGCAAGGTATTCTGACCCTTACGTTATATTATTTCTATTCGGTGGCTTAGGTGTAGGACTAGTAATACATGCCTTTCTCGAAACGTCATGGACCAGAAGATACTTCGAAGTTCCTTACACAGTAATGCTGATGCTGTTTGGATTGATTGCTGGAATTTGTGTAAACGTTTTCTCAGCAGAACCAGAACGATTCTATCGCCAGTTTACGATGGCTGACGCTAACCCTAAGCTTATAATGTACATTTTCCTCCCAATTCTAATCTTTGACTCTTCCTTCAGAATGGAAGCCCACAGTGTGTTCAAGGCTTTATGGCAAATTGTTTGGGCATCTACCATTGGATTGCTGATAACTGCAGCTTCAACCGCTGGCGCTCTCTATTTGGTTATGAATTTAGCCAGAGGTTATCAGTCCTGGTCGCTGTCCATTTGCTTAGTCTTGGGTTCAATTCTGAGTGCAACTGATCCGGTAGCGGTTGTAGCTCTAATGCGGGAACAGAGTGTCCCTGAATCGTTGCTCGTTCTTACGGAAGGTGAGTCCTTATTCAACGATGGTGTGGCCATAATTGCATTCAGAATTTTTCTGAAAGTTTTTGAAAGTAGATCTCATCCTGTCCCTGGTTTGGCAATTGGAACCACCATTGGACTTGAAATTTTTGGCATGCTGCTGAGTCCCTTGATAGGGTTGATTGCAGGAAAATTCTGCGAGTTAATTTTGCGAAAAACATTTAACAAAGAAATTCCCGAAAAAGGCACTATATTGATTGCTGTCTACACGGTATTCTTTTTTTGTGAGAATATTAAGGTGTCAGGAGTACTGGCAGTATGTGCACTTGGAACCTGGCTAAGCTATAAGAAGTATAGCATTAGTCCGAAAACTTTGGAAGATAACAGTAAATTCTGGGACTTCTTCTCATACTGGGCGAATACGTTAATTTTCCTTTTGACGGGGCTCGTGATAGCTAAACCGATTTACCATAACGGTGTTCGCGGACAGAGAGAAGACTATGTGTATATTTTGGCTGTGTATGCAATTATAATGGTGGCACGTTCAATTGCAATAACCTTACTCTATCCTATATTAATCCGAACGGGTTATGGGACTAACTGGAGGCAAGCAGTGTGTCTTGTATGGGGCGGTCTCCGAGGCGCCATTGCCCTTTTGCTGTCGCTGGAACTGATGCAGGAACCGTGTATCAAGCGTTATTATATCAGAGAAATTGGAGATAAAGTGCTGTTGTATACATCTGGATGTGTGGCTCTAACATTGATCGTCAATGCCACAACATTTAGATTTCTTCTAAAATTTTTGAAGTAAGTTATCAATTGTTTATGTATAAGCAATTACCTCATTTAGTTTTTCGCCAAAGCGCCGCAGCTCATATGTTTGCTCAGCAACGTGTGCTACATGCAACATGAAACATCCAACTTGAAACATGACATTCTGAATAAAATCACGAACCCAAAATTTAGGGTGCCTAACCATGTTAACACACATAATTATTATAGCATCAAGGCTAGGCTAAGCTATTTTCCAGCTCAGCTATCGAAGTTCAATAGTAAGTTTTCGATCAAAGACTTGACGATATGTTCCAAAAGTCAATGTAGTGATTTGGCTCCGCCGGGAATCGAACCACGGACCTCCCGAACTGCAGTTAGGCGTGCAACCACTATACCACGGAGCCAGGAGCACATAACTTCTATATCATTGGTGCTCTCTGTACATCTCTCCCTCGCTTACAAGAGGCTCGCCCCGAGCCGCACAAGGACCAAACACAGGGAAACAGCCAGGTTAGCCTCGCCAAGACAGGTACACACGACAAGAAACAGGGGCTGGATTCCAGGTTCTCCTGGCAGCCTGCTGTAGAGATTTGGCTCCGCTGGGAATCGAACCATGGAACTCCCGAACTGCAGTTAGGCGTGCAACCACTATACCACGGAGCCAGGAGCACATAACTTCTATATCATTGGTGCTCTCTGTACATCTCTCCCTCGCTTACAAGAGGCTCGCCCCGAGCCGCACAAGGACCAAACACAGGGAAACAGCCAGGTTAGCCTCGCCAAGACAGGTACACACGACAAGAAACAGGGGCTGGATTCCAGGTTCTCCTGGCAGCCTGCTGTAGAGATTTGGCTCCGCTGGGAATCGAACCATGGAACTCCCGAACTGCAGTTAGGCGTGCAACCACTATACCACGGAGCCAGGAGCACATAACTTCTATATCATTGGTGCTCTCTGTACATCTCTCCCTCGCTTACAAGAGGCTCGCCCCGAGCCGCACAAGGACCAAACACAGGGAAACAGCCAGGTTAGCCTCGCCAAGACAGGTACACACGACAAGAAACAGGGGCTGGATTCCAGGTTCTCCTGGCAGCCTGCTGTAGAGATTTGGCTCCGCTGGGAATCGAACCATGGAACTCCCGAACTGCAGTTAGGCGTGCAACCACTACACCACGGAGCCGGGAGTGAAGAGCAGATAACTTCTATATCATTGGTGCTCTCTGTACATCAAGGCTGATTTTCATAAAAGCATTATGAATGATTTTTGTTATTTTAGGATTGACACAATTCCAAAACAAAAAATTGGTATCATGTGTAAAGCAGTTCACTATTTGCAAAAAACACAGGGCATTGCCATAAAGCAACTAAAAGAAGATAAATTTTTGGTGGAAGCTGACTGGGAGAAAGTTAGCGATTTGACCTGGGTCCAAAATCCATATCTGGACAAAGGGATTTACGATTTTGGACAGGTCAGTTTTGAACCCAGAACGTCTCTACCGGACATTTTGGAAGACATGTCTGCTATAGAATACGCTCGACAAAGAATTTTGCAGGCGGAGAAGGTTAGCTACTGGAAACAGTACAATCGCGGACTCCTGTCACATCAGGCTATAAATGCTTTGTCCAATGCAGTAGATAAGATTGCTGAAACGCCTGGAGAGCACATTGAAATTAAATCAGTGGTACAAAATTGGGCGGTTGCCAGTTTTTGGACTGACATTCACAAATTTATGCAGTGGTGTAATGAATTCAACTTGCAACGGTCACATTACACTGCACTTCTTTGTCCACATGGATTCATCCGACAGAAAATATATTTGCTTGTTCATTCCGATGTTGTTCGGTTTGTCTTTTATATTTTCGCCTTCATAAATGCGGTACTCCTAATAATGGATTGTGTAAATGTTTTTCCACAAAAATTTCATGAATGGTCCAACTACACAAGGATGTGCTTATATTCTATGCTGGCAGCGAGATCAATCATGCATTTCGCCGTATCGCCCAAAAGTTACCTGAAGCAGCGAGATAACGCTTTCTACATGTTCTTTGCTTTCATATACATTATCTGCGCTGTCTGCATCTACAGTCGCAGCAATTTGAGAACACGATCAGCTTTGGAAGTTATTGCGTCACTGAGAATATTTGGTCTGATCTTTGAGTTCCCCGGCTTTACCAACAAAACACTGAAACAGTTGAATTGCCGCTTGTATGAAAATTTGGGATTATCTTATGACGCAACAAAGGGTTTTATCATTGGAGAAGAAGATACTACGGCACATATGGAGCAGTTATTAGATAGCCGAACTGTGGCAGCAAAGATGAGGGAAATTTGCACTGAAAGACATTTTGATGCAGTGGTGTATTTGGCACAGTTGCATGCAAAAGGTCCAGGAGCTGTAACTAGCATTAAGACAAAGGAAGCGGCTAGATTTTGTCTCAACAAATTGCAAGAAGCTATTGAGTCAATGCGTGATGAAGGAGTGCTAGATGAAGAAGAATATCATTCGCTAATATTAACTATTGAAGAAAAAATACTTAGAGCTCAACAACTCCCATCTTGGATAGAAGCACCGACTGCATTTGCGATGCTAAAGAACATCAGGTGGATTCAGTCACTGGCCCTCCTGGAAGAAATAGAAAATCATGGAAAAATACTCAAACTAAAAGCAGATATAAAACTTTTCCAGAAAGGAAACTACGTCAGTGGGATGTATATTCTGCTGAGCGGACTCCTGCGTCACACAGACTGTGAGCGGCCAAAACTTCGGTCCCTCATTTTTCCCGGCAGTCGAATTGGGGATATTGAGCTAATCACCAAAGAGGTAAAGGAGACCACAATAATTACTGATACTGTTTGTGAGCTTTTGTATCTTCCGGGCGATGCGATGAAAAACCTATTGGAGACACACCCGAAATTTCGACAGAAAATCGCAGTCGACTTCACAGTAAAACGTGGATTCACACTTCTGCGAAATGACAAGGCATTTTATGATAAAAGTGATGAAGAATTGAAGGTTCTTTTGGCTAACAGTACTCTCTACGATTTAAGCGCTATGTCAAGGCTTGTTCCATTCGATGAGGACAAGTATTTGATTCTTTCTTACGGTTCATTGAAACAAAATGACGGTCAAATCTTCACTGCAACAACCGAGGAGCCTATTCTAATTGTACTTCAAGGAAGCGAAGAATTTGTCAGCGCAAGTGAAGTATGCTGGGTGCTGACGGCGGGAAATTTCGAACAGGAATGTCGTGAGAGATCTGTGTCTGTGCTATCTAGTAGAGGATCATTGGTGCCTGATAGCAGAATTGAAAACCCTTCAGTACCCGTCGTTGGGATAAACGAAATGACGGAAAGAAACGAAATTTACTTGGCGAAAGTCACAAACTAATTGGCATATGACAACAATGGGCACTTTAAATGGTGGTTTCCTTTACGGAAGAAAACTTCTTGGTAACAAACAGTAACGGTCTGAGGCCCTATTTCTTTAATGATTAAACTGGTCGGATTAAACGGATTAAATGTAAGTAGGATTAAAATGTTAACGACTGTTTCTATAACGCAGGATTAAACGGATTAAAATTTCCTCATTTAACCCGACCATTTTTAATCCTCGGATTACACGAGTAATTTTAACCCGCCCTTAAAGAAACAGTGATTAAAAATTTTAGTCCACCAACTTTTAAA
>JASAND010001891.1:0-10604 GCA_030248195.1 Trissonchulus latispiculum | reverse complement strand
TTCTCTGCCTGGTCTTGCTTACAAACACATGATGACTAAAATTCCGAAGCATACAATCCTTCCACTGTGGGATAGATTCACTAAACACTGGCATAAACTAATTAAAGGACAATATAGTGGGGGGTCCTAGTTTAGTGTTCCATAGGTACCACAAAGCTGGGGTTACAGAAATTACAGATGGGTTCAAAGTTGCACAAATTTTCGGATTCGATGCCAATGCCCTCTACCTCTGGTGTACTATGCAAGAGATGCCCACTGGTCTGTACGCCGAATGGAAACCCACTGAAGAGGGAAAATTCAAACGGGTTCACCAAAAAAGGCGCAAATAGGCTATGTGGCTGGAATATATGGCAAAGGCAATGGGAGTTCGAGTTGAGTATGGGTACTATGGAGGACAAAAAAGAGTAGGAAAATCAAAAGTTGTTGGGTGGGTCTCGGAAAAGAATCTAGTTTTACAATTTCATGGGTGCTATTTCCACGGTCATGGGTGCCAATCAGATAGAAATCAGGATCCGGAGGATAGAACTAAAAGAAGGGAAAGAACAGAAAGGGTCTCCCAGGCAATTAAAGATGGCGGCTTCAATTTAATTGAACAGTGGGAATGCGAATTTGACCAAGACCTAAAAAATTCCCCGGATATGCAAGTGTTTATGGAGGAACACTTCAATCTCCCTAAGAAAAGATGGCTCCTTATTTTTGCACAGTTAGTCACCCAAGATAAAAAGCCAACAGACTCTTCGGACTAGTTGAGGTGGATATCGAGGTTCCTGACGATAAGAAAGAACATTTTGCTGAGATGACTCCTATATTCAAAAATGTGGAAATTACAAAGGAAGATATTCGGGATCACATGAAAGCTTTTTGCGAATTGAATGAGTTAATGGCACAGCCTAGAAGGGGATTGATTGGCAGTTAGTTTGGAAAGACAATTCTTCGAGCTACATTCCTAATTAAATGGTATCTAAAACATGGGTTAAAAATTACTAAAATTTATCAGGCAATAGAATTCAAGCCTAAGGCTTGTTTCAAAGAACTGGGAGATGAAGTTACTTACCACCGGTCTGCAGCCGATTCGGATCCAGATCTAGCACTCAAGGGGGAAATGTTTAAACTTTTGGGAAATTCTTACTATGGCCGAACTATTACAAATCTAGAAAAGCACCAGGATGTAAAATATGGTCAAAGATCAGGAGAAAGCAGGGAAGTTAATGGATGGAGGTTTAAAAGACTAGATGATCTAGGAAATGGGCTCTATGACGTACAATCGGCAAATTCCAAAATTGTCTACCGACTTCCTGAATTAGTGGGGGTTTTCGTTTACCAATACGCCAAGCTTAGGATGCTACAATTCTACTACGGTTGCCTTAAACCAAATTTGTGGCCCGAAACTTTCCAATTGTGTCAAATGGATACCGACTCCCTCTACTTCGCTCTTCCAAAAATTTAAGCAGCTGCGTCCCAGTTAGAAATGAAAAACAATGGGATAAGGCACTTAAAGATTCCTTTGTCCTGGACCCTTCCCAAAAAAGAATACCTGGGTTATTTAAAGAAGAATGGACCGGTGATGGCATAATAGCACTTTGTAGTAAAACTTATCTAGCTTGGGGAAAGACGAACAAAGTCTCCCATAAAGGAGTAAGCAAGGCCTTACATAGCTACACTCCTGAAGATTTCAAAGAAATTTTGGAAACGGGCAACACAAAATCTGGGGAAAATCGGGGATTCCTACACCCAGATAATAAAACAGTCCAGTATCATCAAACTAAGGACGCCCTAGGTTATGTCTACCCCAAACGGAAAGTATTAGCAGATGGGGTGAGTACGGCCCCTTTGGATATATAATATGTGAAATAATTAGTTGTGTGTCAAACGTACCATCAGTTTTACATTTATACTATTATCGCGTGGCTTACATTATAGTAAGAGAGTGCCAGAGCATTACAGTGCAGCAATACAACAATACGCTGTAAAAGCAATTAAATTGCACATTGCAAATGATAAGTGTACGTATACAGATACACATATATAAACAAAAAACGTACATACAATCTATATAAGTAGTGCATGCGACCGTAACCAGACCATATCCACACACTGTGCGGCTCGTCAGTGGTTCAGTATGGAATACAGTTTTTTACAAATGTTTTTAAGAAAACCACAAAAATAAATGAAAAGGGTTTCGCCGCTGGTCGCCTCAAGAGGTGAAGTTAAACAAGCATAGATAGTGCTAAACGTATATTTCTATCCAATTTGACTTGTAAGCTGTAACCATCCGTCTAAAGGGCTGAAACTGAATTGTCTTGTTTTGGAAAGTTTTTCTACTGTTTTAGGAAAAAACTGTCTTAGTTTTCGGTTACTATATTCGTTTATTCGTTTGTTAATGTTTGTTAATGTTTTGTTACGTTTGTTAATCTTTAATGTTTGTTGTTCTTGTTTTATCCCAACAGTCCTCTTCAGGGCTACTGCTAACAGTGTACGTATTTGTTGTATATAACGATTGTATCTAGAAAATAAAAAACAATAAAACATAAAAACACAAAAACATTAGATGGTGGTGGACCGGGCTTAGGTTAGTGTATATTATAGATTAGGTTAGGTAAGTTAGGTAGGTACGTAGGAAGTAAGTTAGCTTAGGTAGGTAGTTAGCCCGGTAATGGGCCGACGCCGGGTCCCAAGCCCCGGGGGAAGAACTCAGAGGGACGGTAAGGAGAAGGTAGAAAACAAAACCCAAGAGAGAACATATGGTATTAACAAAAGAAAAAATTTCAAACACAAACCCCAAGGGACTTTAAACTTTCAAGGTCATTGACTCCCGGGAGCGGTGGTCGAAACGGGTACACTATACTACTAGGGCTGCCATTTAACAGTTGCATTCTACACCAAAATACCCCGTGACTTGCCCGTGAGTTGCCGTCTAGCTAAAGTAATCACTTGACATTGGCAAAGTTGATAATTATATGCAAAATTTACGTAGCGTACACAATTGAACTAATTTCTACAAAAAGAGGAACGATTTCCGTTCCTGAACGGGAGGTCACATTTCACTGACCCTTGTGGAAGCAAAGTTGGATTATCCCTTGTGAGAGCGATTTTTCCCAAGCGTTAATTTTCAAAGCGATTTGTCAGCGAGATTTGCCGTTTTTGTAACAAAAACAGCGTTTTTTATCAAAAACAAAGTTTTTGGCCTTTTAGCAAAAAATAGTAACTTTAACTCGCCGGAAAATTGTTGGAAATTTTAGTCGTAAAACCTATTTTTTGGGCAATTTCTTACCCCTTGTGGGAACAATTTCTGGACCCCTTATGGGCGACTTCGCCGAGGGATGAGAGGAATTTGGTCCCTTGCACACCTGTTGCTGTTTCACAATAATTAAAAAAGTCCCCAGCTATTCGAAAGAAGTACCCTATGATATTACGGATGTCCCTCGAAAAAATTTTATTTCATTTGCAAAAATTCCGAAAAATCGTACTTCTTCTAAAATTTGCTAAAAAACTTCTAGACAACCAAATGTAGTTTCACTGTATTCGTTAAAACAATAAAATGTTGACCTACATTTTGAAGTATAAAGATAGTTTCCTAACTTCAAGTAATAAGCGAGCAATAACGGTTCAAAGTTGGTGACACCAAAAAGAATCACTACCTTAAATGGCTAATTCGAATTCACATAGTGTCTAAAGATAACAAAATCTACCCGGCCCGTTGCATAAAAATTATTAGTTGATTAGTGATTAGTGATTAGTTTATTTGTTGATTAGTTGATTAGCTATTAGTCCAGCGTTGCATAAAACTATTAGTGATTACTTTATTTTTATTAGTGTAGAATTATTAGTTATTAGTCTAGACTGATAAATTATTAGCTGAAAATTATTAGTGATTAGTGCAGCTTGATTAGTGATTAGTGTGACGTTATTAGTGATTAGTGAAGCTTCTTTATTAGTGATTAGTGATTAGTGTAGCGTTGCATAAAATTTTTCGTGACTAATCAGTTTTTGCTACACTAATAAAAATCAAGCTTAAGCATAAAAAACTATGTAATGCTATTTTTTGAAAATAAGCTGCGGTTAAACAAATTTTCCAATTTTACGGGGATGATTTGCTCAATGTAAAACACCTTCAGCCACATAAATTCCCAAAAATGCATTGGCATACTTAACGTAAAAGTTACCTTAGCCCCCAAGCTTTATAATCTTGACCCTTGATGCTAGGTTACCTCATACCTCTTCTATAATTTGAACTTCAGAAATTCGAAAGATAACTCACAAATATATATTTTTTGTTTGTATTTTTATCAATAATTGCATAATTTAAAGCTTCTCGATCCGATTAAAGCGGATTAAATACAATTAAATCCAATCGTTAAAGCCCAACTTAAAAAATTATATGCAAGTCGACAGTTGTTGAGTAAATTCCAACAATTAAAGCAGAACAAATTTTGCATCAAAATTTGCACTTTCTTGTAGGACAAAAAATTAGCAAATTTTTTAAAAATGGTTTGAAATACGTTACTGTTTTTTAAATACGTCTTGGCGTGAAATTGTTAAAATCAGTGTAATAGACAAATACATCCAAACTAAGCTTTTATGAAATCTTTTACAATACCTCTAGCGCTGCAATATATACCTATACTACCTGCTAGGGTTTTTTGGTCGCCGAACTTTAGGCCAATTGGCCTGAACGACTCAAATTTTTTAGGCCATCACGACCCAAAAAATTTAGGCCATTCAAATTTTGTTAATTTTTAGGTTGCGCGCTGTTGTACGTACACCTTGATAAACAGTTACCATGTATTCATGCGTTATATATTCAAAATCGTGATAACATTTAAATGAACATTAAAACGCAGTTGTCACTGTTTAACACTAGCCTAAAAAAACCTTGCTACCTACAACAACTAGTGATCCGCCTCAACAGCTTAGTGCAGCTAACGGAAACAATAGCAGGCATTAATCTACCAACGTTGCAAAACCCAAAGCTCGCTGAAATCGTTGCTGCATATTTTGCTGCAACCTGCTCCTGTGAAAATTTTAACTGACATGGCAACATATATATAGTCAATTAGTCAAAATTACTAAAGCTGCAATTTTCTTTGAGTTTTACCGAATAGTTTGCAGGCGACGGACTTTTTGACTGTCTTTAATTTTCTTTTCTATGCTCCAAAGTTTTTGCGGAGGCTTTCAGTTGTTTCTGAGGTCCAAACTCTGTGAGGAGTCCGCTTGTTGGTTGCTGTGGCCTCATATTTCCAGATTTAACCAACCTGTCAAAGATTTCCGGGAAAAATTATTCAACCATTTTTAAGGTCACGTTGTAAACAGATTGATTGATCGACGATTTATATTCAACTCTGGTATGTAAGAAAAGTATATACATATTAATCTCCAGTTACGAATAACGAGCAAAATGTATGTACTTATTGCAAGCCTTCAAATTATGTAAAAATCATTTCCCAACCCCAAAAATTAAGAAAATTATAACGACTCAAAAAAGGCTGAGCTTAAGAAAACCACCACTTTAACATGGAACATATTCATGCTTAGGTTAGTCTAGGCAAGCAATTTTTGGAGAGAAAGACTAAAGCAACTCCAAATAGTTTAACTCAATGTGGGAATTAACAGTCGTAGGAAAACGTTACCACAGGGGTATCTACTTTAGCGTTATTTGAATTACAACATGTGTTCATCAAGTATGTTAATGAAATAAAAATAATCAAATATGTAATAGAGAAAATGAATACTGATTTTGTATGAAAAAAACACCGGCTCAAGCGGAAAAGTTAGATTTGGTAAGAAGAAGCAACCAGTACAAGTTGTAACCATTTTAAAAAGATTCGGGAACGTTTCTGTGATTCACACTTCATTTTTTACTCTCCACTATTTTTTATTGTATTGTTTACTTCAAATAAAAAATTAGCTTTGGGACCATTAAATTGCTGAACCGGTATAACTGGTAAATTTAAGTAGTATCTTGCATTTACGCAATTAAGACACAGCTTGACTGGAAAGAATCAGAGATGTAAAACAGATACAATACTGATACAACATATGGAAATTAATAAATAAATATTATTGCAATTATTCATGAGGTATTTGAGGAAACAGTTTGCTTTAGGTGTCGTTTAATCAATAAAGTTAGATTAGCGTAATTGAAAAATTGTTTATTTTATTCGTAATACAAAGTTTTAGTGCTAGAGATGTGCAAATTCGGAAGATATTCAATTTTTATTAGTCCCCATTAAAGTTTGATTGGAGAATCTTGACCAATCAAAAATTTGCTAATTTTGATTAGTGTAGACTAATAACTAATCAAATCCAAAGCTTTATGCAACGAAATCATTTTATTAGTTCCAATTTTATTAGTCCCCGACTAATCACTAATCAAATTTTAGACTAATAAAATTCTGATTTTATGCAACGCTACACTAATCACTAATCAACTAATAACTAATAATTTATTACTAATCACTAATAATTTTTCACTAATCACTAATCAACTAATCACTAATCAACTAATAACTAATCAAATTTCGGCAAGTTTTATGCAACGCTACACTAATCAACTAATGAACTAATCACTAATAATTTATTACTAATAAGTTTTATGCAACAGGCCCCAAAAGTAGGCTTAGGAATTGATAAGATCCGCTCCTGTGCCGCGGATAGATTTTCCTATTAGTTTACCTGAATCTCATTAGTCGGAATTCTATTCAGATTTGTATACAAGGGGTTTCACAGTTCTTCAAAAATTATGTTGTAAACATAATGTACGCTGAGGAGAATGCAGCACTAATTATTGGTCAAATATATAACACTCTTCGATCCATTCGACCAATCGATTACCATGATTCAAACACTGATTATTCTCAATCCAAATCAAACTAACATTTTTGTCTTCGTCATGAAAAACTCTATTCTCAAAATCTTTGAAAATTCTTTGCTGCATGACTGCGGTCAGCTGGAATCGAAGTTTCCCATTCAGATTTTGAATCAGTAATTCTGAATTACTCTAGACAGAAGCTGCCTATTTCTCGAACATTTATATTTTACAGCTTAAGGGGGGGGGCTACTAAAATCGACTTGCCCCGACTTTGTCCGATTGTCCTACTTTTTGGCGGAGATATAGAGCATGGGTGTGGTCAAAAAATATCGGGTACTGAGATCTTAACTGCCTTCCAGCCATGTGCAGCCGTCGGGTTTATGTGCCCGACCCCCCTTTTTCACAACTACCAACATAATTAATTAAAAATTTCTGCTGGATGCAAGACCGTAGCTTCAAAGTTGCCTTTTGCAAATATGATTTGGCACATGTGCCCCTATCGGCCGAGAAATACTAGACGTCTGTATCTTATCTGCATCTCTGGGAATTACTCTTCAAAGTTGAAGCTTCGGCCAAAATTTGAAAATTTTTGGCTAACGAAAGGAAAATTTTATTACTGGTGCGAGCTATAAGGCTGTAATTTGGCACAAAAGGAGGCCCTATAGGAGTACTCATTTGTGTCAAATGGCAAGAAATTCTGCCGAATGGAAAATTTTTTATGTCAACTTTAATCTTCAAAAATTGCCAAAATCGCCATTTTCAGTCTGTCGGATCCTGTGTAGAGGCTTTCTGCAGCCATGGAAGTCGCAGACCTTCACTAATCGAGCTGAAATCGTTTGTGGGTGTGTTTTCGACCACGCTGAGTTCAAATATCTCAACAAATTTTAATTTCAAAAAATTTGATTTTTTCGATTTCTGGGGTACCATTGTCCCAAAAAGGCGATTTTGGCAATTTTTGAAGTTTAAAGTTGACATAAAAATTTTTCCACGCGGCAGAATTTCTTGCCATTTGGCACAAATGAGTACTCCTATAGGGCCTCCTTTTGTGCCAAATTACAGCCTTATAGCTCGCACCAGTAATAAAATTCTTCTTTCGTTAGCCAAAAATTTTCAAATTTTGGCCGAAACTTCAACTTTGAAGAGTAATTCCCAGAGATGCAGATAAGATACAGACGTCTAGTATTTTTCGGCAGATAGGGGCACACGTGCCAAATCATATTTGCAAATGGCAACTTTGAAGCTACGGTCTTGCATCCAGCAGAAATTTTTAATTAATTATGTTGGTAGTTGTGAAAAATGGGGGGTCGGGCACATAAACCCGACGGCTGCACATGGCTGGAAGACAGCTAAGATCTCAGTACCCGATATTTTTTTGACCACACCCATGCTCTATATCTCCGCCAAAAAGTAGGCCAATCGGACAAAGTCGGGGCAAACCTTTAGTAGCCCCCCCCCCCTTAAGGGGGGGGGCTACGAATTTCACTAAAAGTTCGATTTTGGAAAATCTAGCTAGTCTTTTGCCACATAATAGTATTAGGTTAAGTGTAATATAGTTTAAAGTTTGAAAGAATTCCATACAGCGTAGAGTCCTGTGGAGCCATCAAAAGTTGGTGTTATCGATCCAAAGCTCGACATGACACGTACACAAACTTCGCCTCGCCCTGATCGCTATGTGCAAGGCACAGTACCCAAATTTTCAGGAATTAGTTTTGATATATAGTGCTTTGATATCGCGTGAAATAATCTCTAGACCATTGCCTACTTTTCTGTGCGATACGATCAAAATGAGAAAAATTGGGTGTTGTAGGTCTATACGGGTGGAGGTTAACTAACTTCTAATGAGCTGAGGTTTACCAAATGAACCAAACTTTTCGGCAATTAATACTCCAAGTATCTGTCTTAACTTTGGTATAAATGACGTGATTTCGTTAATCCCTGTGTTCGCAGTGCTGGATTATATTATCGATATTGTCGCTGTTATTTGGCGCCATTTCGAAGATGTGAGTCAATTACTCCAAAGTACTGTGGCAGAATCGGCTGAAACTTTGCACATTACAGGCCAGTGAGTGCACCAAGATGTGCCGAAAGCTATGTCACTAAACCTCGCTCCAGTGTTTATAAATGCTAGATTGATTTCTCGAAGTATGGATGGCGATCGCTTCAAAAAGCTCTAAGACAGTTGTAAGCACATACTGAACGAAGGAAGCGTCATATCGAAAAACGGATTTCATATTCGGATTCAGCAGGTCAAATAACCCCGATAACCACCTTTTCGGCAAAATCGGAGACAAAAAATATTGACCCCATTTTTACTGCGCTTAGCTAGCTTTTCAGGCCTAAGGGTTATTGCTTAACGAAAAGTTGGCTAGCACACTAACCAGAAAACCAAAGCCCTTGAAACTCACAGACAGTATGCCCCTATTAGAGCCTAATAACTGGTAAAAAGCTGGGGTAGGCTAGGGGCTGCCAATTTTATTAGATCGAAAACGGCGCACGGTCACCTCGCAACTTTTTGCAAAATTTCAAACTTTGAGCTGTTATAACTAAAGAAGGAAGCAACGCTCGAAAGCCGGAATACTTTTAATATTTAGCACTAGTAACAGTTAACATTTATGGCTGAAAGTTACAGAATCGGTCGAACCGTTAATTCACCAGAGCTGAAAAACCCTTTTTGAAAAATCCCAAGTAGTATGAAAACCCGGGTTCCAGGACACTTAGCTAATAGTTCTGGCTTCTACTGGCTATGCGCTTTTACACACTAGTAGCCACAATGAATTTCTATAACCATAGCCTTTTAAATTCAATTAGCTTTTTACGACCTAAGGTTTGTAACAACTATGACCTTGAAATTCTAGCTAGCCTTAAAATCCGTAGTAGTATATATATATATATATATATATATATATATATATATCAGCACAATTGGGACCTGTTTTGAGCCTATTTTGGGAGGGCTTTTGGAGGCAATCTTGGCTTGCATGGTTGCCATGGCAACGGTCAGTTGGAGACTTTTGCTAATCATATGAATAGCATAGAAAATGATAGCCTCCTGTTACAGCGCTAACTTTTGTACTATAGGGAAGCTGCCAACTATTTGAAACATTCTGAGGCTGCCAAACTTTTTCAAAACTTTTTCCAAACTTTCTCCCCATCATATCCTGGGAGGCAACCAAACTTTTTGCAGACTTTCCTATGGCTGCCAACTGTCTTCTACCAAACTTTTCAAACTTCTTTAAATTTTCTCAAAACCTTTCTCAAACTTTCAGAAACTTTTTCAAACTTTTTCACAGGGAGGCTTCCAGAAGCAGTCACATAATGAGGCTCTTGTTTGATCCTAAGCTTTCTCTCAAATAATTTCTGGGAGGCTCTTAAATAATCATATATTTAGTGCGTACAGGCTTTTCTCAAGGTTGAATTTCACTATTTGAGAGGCTCCAATTTAATCATATAATTTCAGAGGGTCTTAAAAGGATCTCACCTGGAACCTCAACAATTTCTGGGAGGCTCTTAAATAATCATATATTTTGTATATAAGCTTTCTCTCAAATAATTTTCTAACATGGAATTTCTGGGAGGCTCTCAAATAATCATATATTTGGCATGTACAGGTGTTCTGTACTATTGTTTCAAGGTTAAATTTTGCCTGAATTTTGGAGGCTCTTACATAATTTTCTTGAATCTTATCTGGAACTCTAATGAATTTTGGAGGCTCTAATATAATCATAGAGGCAATCTCCTGGTGGGAGGCTCTGAAATAATCATATATTTAGTACGTACAAGCTTTTTGAGTTTCACT
>JASAND010001889.1:0-24663 GCA_030248195.1 Trissonchulus latispiculum | reverse complement strand
TTCGGAAAAACCAAACTTCACCTGCTGAAAATACCCAGATCGTTCGAACACTGCGACAGAAAATTGCATTTTTCCAAGCGTGACTTACAAGGTGAAAAAAACAAACGGACCCTAACTTGTTCCGGAAGCGAAAATTTTCAAAGTTGGAAATTTTGACCGAAACTTTTTGAGACTTGTAGTACTCGTCGTGTAGATTCCAACGATACCAAAACATCGTCAGTTGGTTGACTATTTAGCTGAAGGCACGGAGCTCGAACGGGTCTCCAAGGACCGCACTGAACGGAGCCTTTTACACCCATATTTTAGGTGTGCGCTCTCGCGCTCCTATAATATATATATATACTATATATATATATATATATATATATATATATATATATATATATATATATATATATATATATATATATATATATAGGTATATATACGTATATACTTGTTTTTCTTTGGAAATTTCAGGCGGATGTACAGAAGCAGGCCAACAGTGCGGGAACAGACGAGAAATTGCGACAGACAATCTTTCTGACTTTGAAACGTTTGGACCAATTTGCCAAGGTTGGGGAAAAGCTTAGGATTGTAGTCTTTTTCTGAAATACTTTTTTGAAATAATGAACTGACTGAAAGATAGTATAGTTATAATTATATCATTCAGAAGTTAGGTAGTTTTAGATCATAGTTCTTCTGTTAGCAATCCCCCCCCCCTTAAACATGTAGTTGAGAGAATTTCACCAGCCAGCACCATTTGCAGTTTTTGTGCCCCAACTCAGGATATTTTGTCCGGGTAGATTGTCAATAATCGGACCTGCCTGAGCTGGCACAGTTGCTGATTTTTTCTCTATTTTCCATTTTCATTTTTTCAGGAATTTGAGCTGCTGGGATTTTCTCTGTCCTCCGCTCGGGTCTTCTTTCGGGTGGAGGAGAAATCAACGGGTGCCTCCGTACCCCCCTCTGACGATACCGAGTCAGTTCGACCGCCCAAGTCTCCGGATGTTACCAGTAAGCGGCTGTCTTGCAACAGTTTCTGAAAAAAAAGAAAAAGACAGCTTTAGGATATTTTAGCTCAAAGAGTAAGAGTGTAGGGTTAAAAGGTTCAACTCATTCTTATCTATAAAATGAACTGTTTTACTATCTTTTAACTTTTATCCTCTGTCTGCGAAAAGGCCCAAAGAGACTCCTTCTGACAACAAGATTGAATTGTTTTACCAGTAAGCTACTATTGTGTAAAAGCAGCAGAGAGCATCTTTGGTTAAGACTCGTTCTGGCAACTTGGATGATTTGTTTTGAGACCCAAACGTTACTTCTGGGGGTGCAGGATACCCTTTTGCGTTTTCTCACTTTGTTTGAACTTTTGGTTTGATGTTAAACTTTTTGAAAAGCTACTGTTTTGTGTAGGTCCTCTCAGTTTTTAACTGAAGTGTGGGTATATCGTTTTAATCTGCTTGTCCTAATAGTCATAGTTTGCAAAAATGTCTCTGTGAATAACTATCTTGTTTTTGTAGGCATTGCTTCCACTTCAACAGATGCTGTCTGATTTTTGATGAAAAAAGAATCCAACTATATATAAAGATATATATAATGTCCTTCGTGTTGTTTTTATCTTTAGTTGATCTCTGATTCAGTGATACAAACTTCGGTTTATCAGTTTTGCTATCAGTTGAATGGCAAGGACTTTAATTAACTTTTTTGGCCAACTTCCAAAACTACATTCCCTCCCTCCCTCTTGTAAATCAATCTGTCAAGTCAATGTTTGTCAAGAGCTTAGACGGACTTAATTAAAATTATAAAACTAGGAATTTTGCGAAGTGCTGAAAATGCAGGAATTTTGACCGAAAAGCAAAACCTTAATTGGATTTAATAGTCTGAGAAGAAGCTGTAATCTTTGGTTAAAGTCTTGAGATGGCTAAATTATTAATTTATTTGTTATCATTTGTTTCTGACTGATTAATGGCTGTGCTTGCTTATTCGTTTATTGTTGATATATTTATGATTAAACTACAATTAAAGCTTATCGTTTGTTTGATGCTCCTGCGAATGCAGTTCATTCATACGATTCTTAGGACTAGGTAGGACTGATTAAAGCAGATTTATTTCAGGTCTTCACAATCGTAGAAATTTTCTTTGTTCATCTGTTTAGTTTAAGATTAGATTCTACGGATCCGTCAATGAAATTTAACAATCAGAAACTTTCAAACTGAAGTCTCGCAACTCAAAGTGCTCTGTTGTCTGCCGACAACAGGAAATTGATTATTAAAGGAATGGTACCTCGGTGCCAAACTTCCCCCTAATTGTATTTGTAACTATCCGAGATTTTCAAGGAGTTGGCCAGTCAAGGGGGAAACCCCTTTGAATGGAGCTACCGGGTGCCCACGATGCGGTGAAAGCAGCGTGGCCACTTCTGCCCCGGCAGTAGCCTTGCCTATGCCTCGGGTAATTGCGATATGCAATTATTCAGTGCCATACCGTGGACCCAGTACAAAATTTGGTATGGCACTGCCCCTCATCGCGAAAGCAACTGGGGTGTGGCACTAAGGAAAAAGATTAGATTGTTGACGTAAAGTATACTTAGAATGAGAATATAAAGAAGATGAAGTTTAAGTTTTGCCAAGGAGATTGCCACAGGACTGGGATGCTGGTGCTTATCCCCTAATTCTTCGCCGCAGTTTCAGGAGTGTCGGGTCCAAGCCTCCCTCCTCAGCCCGGACGAGTAGAAGCCCTACTGCCGTCGGGGACCGGGACCAGGGGAAAGGAAAACTGGCCTAGTTTTTACACTAAAATTTTAAATAATTTCCGGTTTCGCCGGATTTTTTAGGTGAAGTTGTTAATATTACATTTCAATTTTTTCAAAAACTTTAAAGATGCGAAAAATTGAATTTTAGATTTTTTCAGGGCCCGACAAAAGCTATTAAACTATTGTCATCAATTTTGCTCAAATGTTGGTTCCAGGGGGTTTCAGACCAGAACCGTTGAACACGAATGTGAGACTAATTTTTGTATCGCTTTTCGTATCTCAGTATAAGCTTTCATGCTTAGCTTACAACTTTTGTTTAAACTCTTATAATGCATCTCTGAAAGCACATGGAATTTAATCATTCAGCAAAATCGATGATCAAAACGTTTTTGTTGACATTGCGCACCCAGATTAAATTTCAAATTAAATTAAATTTTAAATTTTTTCGCTTTTTAAAATCGTGAAATCTCCTTTAGACCAGCAAAAACGTTATGAATACAAGTCTCCCCAATAGACGGTCACTGAACGTTATAAAATTCATATGTAATACACAGGTTATTTCGATTTATTGTATATATTTGTTGAATTTGAAGAATTCCATTCAATGATTCAACGCAATTCGACCTAAGCTTTATTACAATTAAATTTTTATGAACTAAAACTCCAAAAGCGGCAGGCTTGAGGAGGAATGACATGGATTCAACTATTGCTTCATCTAAACATATAACTGGTAAGAAATTAAACGAAGAATTGTGTGAATCCTTCTTAAATATATAGCACCTTAGCACCAGCAGGTTTTCGGTGCTAACTTCACAATCGCTGTGAAAGCTGGGGCAAATCTTCCCCCATGGGAACTTTTGCACCGGTGCAATACTTCCGGGTGTGAAGTTTGGTCCTATGTAGAGTTGTGCCGTTAAGAAATTTTCCGGGCCGGGCCCGGGCCGGCCTCGGCCCGGCCCGAAGCCCCGAGCCAGGCCCGAAGCCCGGGGCCCGAGTCAAGGCCCGAAGCCCGAGTCAAGGCCCGAAGCCCGAGCCAAGCCCGAAGCCCGAGGCCCGGGCCCAAGTCAAAGCACGAGAGACCCGAGCCCGACTCAAACCTCGAAAGTGAGTGTATGTAATGGGGTGGTGCAACTTCTCCTCCGCCCGAGTTCCGCTTGATGACTGACTAGATTTATTTACGGCCTTATATTTCTGGTGTCAAATCCCATTCCAACAGTTCCGGTGTAACCAGAAACAGTGTCAGTCAGTACCAACCGTTCTGGTGCCGAATCCCATAGAAATAATCAGTCTAGTGCTAATTTCTAATTCTGACATTCTAATTTCTAACATAGGAAGAAAACAATGAATACAAAGCCAGTAGTTTTCTGGAAGTTTTGGGCTGGTGGCGGGATAACCATCTTTATAAGTTTCCACAACACAAAGATTATTCCAAGTTGTACAAGATCGTTTAGAAAACTGGAGTAGGTCGGACGCAAGCTTAATCTATAAAATGCTGTTCATTATTCCGTTTAAGCACATTTTCTCTTTTGCAACACTCTTTAGCAACACTTTCTCAACTGTTAAATGAGTCACTACCAATCCCAAGAAATCTAAAGTAATGCACGTATAAGTGCGCTTCCTTTTGTCTTGACTAGTGGGAAAGTGTGCGAAGAACTGGTCATAGCGTGGTCTGATGTTAGCGGAAACACATCGTTTATGCATACATATATAATACACATACGTATATATATTGTACTATGAAATTGTATGTATGCGTATTCTGGCTTGTAAGCCAGCTGGCCCGAAAGGCCCGACAGGCCCGAAAGGCCCGAGAGGCTCGGGCCGGGCCTCCAGAACTTTTTGGGCCTCGGGCCCGGGCCGGGCCTTGTCCTAGAAAACCGAGCCGGGCCCGAGTCAGGCCCGGCCCGACTCAAGGCCCGAGCACAACTCTAGTCCTATGTGCTTGTATATTTTCTCGAAATAAAGACCGGACTTCATGTTGAATTTAGGAAACTAAGTGCAGGTTCAGGTCTAAGGTGTGTGACGTTAGAAACTCTAAGTCCTAAAATTATTCTCCCAGTTAAAAAGTACCCTTACGGTAAAATATAGAAACTCGATTTATTCGCGATAATACAAAATAATACTAACTCTAAATACTCGACATAAATGGCCAACTCCAAATTACAAGTCAACTGCTACAAAAACTATTACAATGTGACAAGATAAAAATTACTGCAAGTAATGGCGCCTCTGTCCTCTACTCCTACCCCCAAAACCAACTAACTCTAACTGGATTTGCAACAACTTTAAATAGTGAAAAGAAATCAGTCAAGCCAACAACTGAAATGATTGATTGTTTGACATATGTTCCGAACTTTGACCTATGACATAAATTGTTTTCGTCATTAATTTATATCTCAAATATACTCTACAAAATATCGTAACCTACTCCAAATACTGTAGTGCTAACTTCACAACAAAATATACGCTATAACTGAAATTACTGTAGACTATTACTGTAGATTATTACTGTAACCTATTACGGTAAATTCATACTGTAATCTTATTATAGGATATTACTGTAGATTCTTACACTTATACTTAGGCTTACGATAAGGTATCTGACCAATATTCCACACTGCACTGCAAACTACTCTAGGCCGGTAGCCGGCCGGCCGCGTCCGGCCTACGGGCTCATCGGCCGCCGGCCGGCCGGTCGGTGCAACCCTGGCCGGCCTCCAACACATGTCGCCGGGCTAAGAACAAAGAGTGTGGCACTTGTCGCACGGGTAGTTATTATGTACTCTCGATATAACCGTTGAGACCGACGTGTTTAGACCTAGACCCGGATCTACATTGCTTTGCCCAGAATTTTCGATAACGGTCTTCTCAATCAGTATTCCAAGATTGTAGTTTGCTAATCCATGTTATTTATTGCTGCAACTGTAATACTGTCTAGATGAACTATACTCCAGAAAATCTAAAATTGGCCATTCTGCAGAGAGTAATTTAAATTCCAAAGTGTAAATTATATGCCCCTACATGTAAAGTTGTTTTGATTTTCGGCAATTGTCAGAGAGAAGTTTGGAAACTTATTCTGCATCTGTAGCTTTCGATATCGGTATACCAACACCAAATCAACACGGATTGAGCAAGCTACAAAGCAAAAAAATACATAAAAAATATTGGAGGAAAAATATTTGGATGGCTTCTTAGAGGAAAAGGTAATTATAAAAATTGACAATTTTGTTCCAAACCGTTCCTAGAAGGAAGGTTGTTTTCCTGGCTTCTATTAGCTTAGGCTTAACTTTAACCTAATTACGTTAGCCTTTTGGTTCGTTCAAGAAACCACAGGCGAAAACTCTTTATGTTTGTTTAGAGGAAGTTTTTCTACAGTTTAGGTAAATTAGTTTTTACTGTTTCAGATGTTTGTATATTTATTGTTATTTGCTTGTCTCTATGCTACTTTTGATTGCATCAATGGACGTGAGCAGTATCTTAACATTGCCAGTTTCAATGTTCGCATGTTCGGTCAGGCCACCATGGCAAAGCCTAAGGTTGTTCAAGTCTTGAAGAAGGTAACATTTTACGGCAGGTGATGAGTTCTTGTCAGAAGAAATAAGGATAATAATTCGGGTGTGCATAAAACACGGCCCCGGCCCCGGCCCGGTACATAAAACACGGCCCCGGCTCCGGCCCCGGCCCCGGCCCGGGTGCATAAAACACGGCCTCGGCCCCGGCCCCGGCCCCGGCCCCACATAAAACACGGCCCCATTACGGCCCCGTGCATAAAACACGGCCCCATACATAAAACACGGCACCGTCACGGCCCCATCAAAAAATCATATTTTTGACTTTTTGGGACTAAATATAACCAATTCAGCATTTCCTAACCTATCAAATTAAATTGTTTAACTGTTTAGGCTTTGAGTTTGAAAAATCGAATTTTGAATTAAAAATATTATCTTTGAACCACCTTTTTTAAGTTTTTGTATTTTGGTAAACCTACAAATAACAAACTTTATGTTATGCAGTTATTAAATGTGTAAATTAAATTAAATTGTGTAAATGTATTTATGTGTAAATTTAATTTCATTTTTTATCTTGCGCTTCGAAAAATTTAAGTAAAACATTTTTGTAAAATTTGAGAATTTACAAATTTTCATCACCTTTAAACTTAACTTATTACGACTGCATATGATCAAATGTTGTACATCGTAGAATAGGGGACGCTTAGAGATTTCAAGTGATTTAAAAATCAACTGTTAATGTTTATCTTAACAATCAGTAACTAAGTTTTTAAAATAAGCCGTGCCGTATTGACACCTTTTGTGGTCATAAAGTTCAAGAGATCGTAAAAAAATAACATTTTATTAAAAATTACATAAAATATCACAATTCAAAATTTGATTCTTCAAACTCAAAGTCTAAACATTTAAACAATTTAATTTGATAGATTAAGAGATGCTGAATTGGTTATATTTAGTCCCATTAGTCAAAAATATGATTTTTTGATGGGGCCGTGACGGGGCCGTGTTTTATGTATGGGGCCGTGACGGGGCCGTGTTTTATGCACGGGGCCGTAATGGGGCCGTGTTTTATGTGGGGCCGGGGCCGGGGCCGGGGCCGTGTTTTATGCACCCGGGCCGGGGCCGGGGCCGGAGCCGGGGCCGTGTTTTATGTACACCCAATAATTCTCCCGGTGTATGGGGTGGGGACTATATTAAAACATAAATGGTTGGTTTGTAAAAGATAAATTCCATGACAGTACATAGTTGTTTAATTGTCATAGTAATTTCTGTATTTAGTTAAGTAGTGTTTCTCTGGTCAATTTCAAGGCTACGGTTTGTTTTAGTAAAAGCTGTATGCACAGCATAAAACGGTGGAAATTATGGCGGCAAAAAATATTAAACCTAACTCTGGTTGGTACAATTCATTCCACAAAAGCTAATTTATATTAACTTTTATTTCCAGATAATTCGAAGATACCATGTGATTTTGATACAGGAAATTCGAGACAACAGTAACACCAGTATTCATGAATTGCTGAGAATTGTCAATTAGTAAACCATATTAATTACTCGAATCAAATTTTGAATATGCGCAAAATACTCACTTATAATGTAATTTTGAATCTTTAAAACTTTTAGAGCAGTAATATAATACTGTATCATCCAGGGCTAATGCTTTAGCATTGTTTTGATCTTTTTGTTGTCATGTTACTCCATTTTTACAAAAATAATATAACCATAATTCTCCAGAATAATGTTCCAAATGATTATTTGTTTTACACAAGTTCGGTTATAGCTATGTATTCTTTGTCGATTTTTCCTATTTCTAGCAGACTCTGGAGAGGTCACAAGTATCGAATGAAGTTGAGTAAACGCCTGGGTCGAACGCAGTCAAAAGAGCAATACGCCTTTCTCTATAGGTAAAATATGTGGCCTTAGGGTTAGTTCTGCCACTGATTAGATGTGTGCCGATTTGCTAGCACATCCGAATGTAGTTGGTTCAAATTTCCTTCGAATAATTAACTAAATAAATAAGTAAATAATAAAAATAAATAATTTTAATCAAATTTTTCGTGGACTAGGAAGAGTATTATCTAACTTACCGTTGTTTGTACTCATTTTGACATATTTGTTTGAAATTTGAAATTGAAAATTTGAAATTTTTGAAACCCTAAACGCCTAGGGTTTGTTTGAAAATTCATATCCCAGTGTCTTGATTCTAAACAGTTGATTTTATTTTGCATTGTTAATATTCATTAAAGGGAGAATAAGATCAGAGTTACGGCGGAAGATTTGTATAACGATTCCAATGGTCTTATGAATGATACCTTTGAAAGAGAGCCGTTTGCGGTCAAAGTCCGTTCTAGACATACAGGTTATACTTTTCAGTAATTATAATAATACACTTTTTCTGATACAACCGTATAAGTTACTTTGCTTTGAAGTTATTGTTTTGACGATGCAAAAACGACGAGTAGAATTTAGTAATACCAAGAGTACATAATACACAAGCGTCATACGCTATGTATTATGAGCTCGCTACATCCGATGCGCGCTATCGGCTGACCCCCCCCATAAATCAGACCCCCCTCACCCCGCCCCTATACATGTACGGGGTCCAAACGGGGGATCGGGCTCGTGCTTGTATATTTTCTGTACAAATGTGTAAATCATACAAGCTTAGACCCCATACGTAAATTGGGGCCCCGTCAAGTTTAACATGTAAGTATACTAACATGGACCCCGATTCCCCGTTTGGACCCCGTACATGTTAGGGGCGGGGTAAAGGTGTGTCTGATTTATGGGGGGGGGTAAGCCGATAGCGTGCAGAGTATGTAACGAGCTCATAATACATAGCGTATGACGCTTTTCATACTCTTATGTATTATGTACTCTTGGTAATACTAAACTGTATAGCCTGCCTACTGTAAAAAACGTTGAAGTTTTGGCTTTTAGAATTTCCAAATATTTCTCATGTTTTAGACGTCAAAACATTTGCAATGGTTGGGGTTCATATAAAGCCGGACAGGGCTGAGAAAGAATTGTCTGAAATGGTCAAAGTTTATGACTACTACGAGCAATTATTCAATACATCTGTAAGTATTATCAATGAAGCTTATTATCATAAAAATCTTATGAAGCTCGGTTTGATATTTACTGTAAAAACAACAAATTTTTATGATATTTGCACAAACGTATGTGATGGTGCTTTCGGGTGTCTAAGGAGACATGTGCACCAGAACTTGGATTTTGTACCTACTTCCTGTTTAATTTTGTGCATTCACGTTTAGAACGTCATCATGATGGGCGACTTTAATGCTGACTGTAGCTACATTAGAACTCGACATTTCCATTTTCATGATCTAAACAAGGACAGACGCTTTCGCTGGTACATAAACGATGATCAGGACACGACTGTCTCAGCTTCCAATTGTGCCTATGATCGGTTGGTAACTGTACTGACATCAACTGAGCAAGTTTGGGGATTTTCAGCTTGTTCAATTGTTAACTAACATTATTCATTAAATTTAAAGTCTTTCTTCTTTGATTCTAGCTTGTACAATTTCATCAGATGTCCATTTGAACCTAACTGAACAAAAAAGTGTATTAACTAGCAGCAAGAAAGCACAAACTAGCCAATTTTTGTTTCAGATTTATCGTTGCTGGCGATACACTGCAGGATTCGATTGTGTCCAACAGTGCTCAAGTTCTTCGATTTGATGAGATTTATCATCTCACGAAGGAGGAGGTAAGTCGCACCAGCGCTTGCAATGTAAATTGACTATTATTTCGACGTGAGTACATCTTAACTGATGTTTGAAAGGGTAAACTTGAGCAGACTTTACTAGCCAACTGAATAGGCCCTTGCGGAGATCTCAGAGATCATTAGGTCAGACGAGAAACAGAAACAGAAACGGTATAAAGTCAAGAAAGCATAAATCAGATCGTTACCGAAATTAGAGTGGAAACCAATTAAGCAAGTGCCATCAAAGGAAACTAACAACCTGGAGTTAAGTTGCAGCAAACGCATTGACTTGATGGACGAATTCAACTTTGTTTCACAAGCTTTCTAATTTAAACGGTATGCTGATATAGGGCTATTTTTCTACCTGAAATCCATTACAGTATGACAAACCGATGAAACAGTTCCAGACTATCATACTTCTTGTTTCTGTTTAGTTTAGTATTGAATTTCTCCCATTTCAGGCGCTTTCTGTGAGCGATCATTATCCTATTGCTCTAAGACTTCGATAGAAGTTCAAATGAAGCTTTAAAACTAAACTGAATACTTTCACATGCAATGTGGTTTATGGTTATGCTTTAATTAAATACTTCGGTCAACTTTGCGCAGTGTTTAAAGTAGAGGTGGGGCCGGTTCCACTAGAACCGGTTGGAACCGGAACCGGAACCGAACCGGAACCGAACCGGAACCGGTAGAATTTGGAACCGGCCGGTTCCACGCTTAAAATTGGGCTTGAACTAATTTTTTGCAAGTTCAAAATTTACAAAAGCTGGATTTCGTAGTTCGTAGTTGCAATTCACTGAGTTGCCATTCATGTTTTTTACTTTATTTAATTTTATTTATTATCTTTTTCAAACTAGATTTTTTTAAGACTTTGAGCTGAAACTGAACAAATTCAGGCCTGAAACCGAAATATGGAGGATGAAACTGATAATAATTAAGAGCTTCAGACTAAAAGTGAAATAAATCTACAGTTATTGGATTTGAAACTGAAACTGAAACTACATAGAATAAATTCAGAGCTTAAACTGGAAGGTTTAAAGGTTTTGACAGTTGACCCAACGTTATTAAATGGTCTATTATAGCTTCTTTGACACCGTTATGTGATTTAAGACCACCTATTTCCTGGAGTAGGGAACTTTTGCAAAACTCCAGAATCCGAGGAACCATTTACTAGTAGTGACAGAGCATTTATTCGTCTTAAAAGTTTGAATTGCCAAGTGGTTGAAGTTAGACTTGTCTTTTTATTTACTTAAAGCTTTGTTTAATAGGCTACGAAATAAGAACAACTATAAACAAACAAATAAACAAATAGAACGCTATAAAAAATACTAATTAGTTGTAACCTAACGAAGGATCGGCCGACTAAACAAAAACCTGTTTACTTCTGCAAAACGAGCAAAATCAGCATTTCAACATCTGGTGATAAACTTAATAGTACATATCGTCAGCATTGTTTGCTAGATCTGACAAAGTGTCATTTGTACTGCATGGTTTTTCCGACATTCCAAACTGAACCATAATGACGAAATATGTGAGAACTGACGATCCTACCTACAGCAAACAAATAAGATAAAAATGCTTAAAAGTGATACAAATAAATATCTATTATTTTAAATACTGCAATGTACAGAGTAATATCATGACTCATAAGTACATAATTACAAAACTTGCACAATTATGTCCTAAACATGCTCATTGCTCGGTTCGTTAGCTCGGGATCCTCTACACGAAGGTCTCGAGGGTGCCACAGTGACTTAAATGCGTTGATGTAAACATGTGTCTGATCGCTGATTTGCCAATTAGCTTTTAATTCTATTATGTTGTATCAGTTTTCTGTTGTTTTCAATCATTCTTGCATAATATATGAATCCGTTAGCGAATTAGTTAGTAATATCACTAAAAACTTGCCTACCGTAGGAATTAGGCTAATTGGCGTATTAGAGATCAGACACTGTTTATATAAAACCATATATGAAAGGGATGAATTTTTTTCCGTGTAAAATCTAATTTAGCCTGCAAAATTATAGTATTATGATTATGATAAACTATGATTATGATACTATGATAATAGTATTTAGTGTTTTAGAACGGCCGGGCAGCCGGCGGCCGGCCGCCGGCCTATCACAAATATTTGTAGATAACACTGCAATTTGAACAGAGCTACGAATATTTACAAAACAAATTCAAGACTGAAGGTGAACTTTATCCAAGTAGATAAGGTAACAATTGTTTTCATTGTCTTTGTAACGCATAATTTAAATATTTCGCAATTTTCTGGCTCAGACACTCAAAAATATGTGTTACTAGCCGCCGGCCAGCCGGCGGCCGGCCGGCCGGTGGCCGCCGGCCCAGAACGGCCAACGGCCGGTCGGCCGGCCTGGTCGGCCAGCCGGTGACATTTTTCGGCGGCCGGCGGCCGGCGGCCGGCCGGTTCCACCCGGCCGTTCTAAAACACTATTATGATAAGCTTACTGGTTATCCAAAATAGGAAACGTACCGTGACGAAGACGTTTCTGGTGATGGTAAAGATACCTCCAGCGGTCACTTGTGGATACAAGTGAGTCAAACGGTGAAGTAAAAAAGAAATCTTGGCATGTTCTTCCTAATAACATAAACCAGTTTACAATAGTTATGAGTTGCGACAGGTGAAACTAGACATACCGAACTCTTAATCACTCTCCAGCTTATAAGCATACAGGTTACTGGCATCTGGCATTTCAATTGCTTTCTGACATTGATATAAATATAGAAATTACAACGACTAATTTGAAAATTTAGAAACTGCAATTAAAAGTTAGGGTTAACAACAAAGCCTGCTATGCGCACTCTCAGTGACAGCATAGTCAAATAACTATTTTGGAAGCTGTTGTCTGAACGATTTCCCAGTGACCAGATTTGAAGCAAGCAAGCAAGCTTATCTGAAATTGACAACGAATAGTGCTTACCAATGTGACTTCTCTTCCCTTCTGACATTGGGTCTCTATCCAGTCGACAAAGGTGGCCAGACTTGATTTGCTGATTTCATTTGCAACGATTGCAGGATGGTTTACCTCTATCAAGGCCATTACACTAGAAACTGTCCAGGACACAAATACAGCATACTGTAGGCCCTGAAGTTTACCGACAGCAATGATGTAAAGATTACAGCAAATCAAGGCAACCAACAGGCCGTCAAAGAACAGGTAGTACCACGACCACAGGAGATTGTGTGCCTGCACTGCCACTGTAACTTGACGGTACTCACTGATGAGATCTGTTATCGATTCAACGCTCAGTTGAGAATGCACAACTTTTCTGTTGAAATTTTTTATTAGAAATCGACATAGGGTTACGGCCACTGCTTGCACTGCCATGCTGCATTGAAGTGGGCCCATGGAAAGTATCAGATAAAACTCCAGCCATCTCGGTTTGCTCAGTAGTGAAATTTCTACATAGCCTGTCAATGCCATTGCATATATAGCTGTGTTAACTACAACATATGTAATTAGTTAATGTCGACGTAGATGAACTAAGATATCGACCAATGTTTTCAGCATGTGTGTCCCGATTTTTGCATGGAGCATTGAAGTTGCAAAACTTGGTACGTCAAAAATAGAAAGAAACATTAAAATTGCTAACAGATTTTTCATGTTAAACATTTGGGAGCTCCATAAATACATCAGAATGGCTAGAAAAACTAAACTTCAGTCCCCTGTGATAATGATTTTTCTGACTTATTTACAATTCCCTTTTGTCATTCTTAGCCCTTATACATTTTGGATACATTTGCATAAGCTTAATACAAACCTTGATAAAAATAAGCGAAGGAAACATTCTGGGAGTATATACAATTTATGGGGACAATTCCCCCGTATCCCCCGCCCTGGCTACGGACCCGGCCCTGTTGCTCATTCTTTAGTTTCTGGATTTCTGCTATCTGGAAGAAGATAATAAACAAGAAAGCAGAATTCTGGTAATCCTTTAGATTCTTCAAAATTCAGTCATTAGAAATCAACTTACCCAGGAATAAGACCACCGCAAATACAAAAAACCTTCGAGCCATTTTAATGCAGCATTTCGGTGTGCCGCGTTCATCTACGGTATTCTTACATTGAATTCTTAGCGTATTAGGTGAATACGTGAATATCTTTGACTGGGCATAGTGGAGCCATGCCCAGCTTACCAAACACATAGTTAAATAAATAATTAGGATAATGCTTAATCCAGTTTTTGGATTGAACCCAAAGTTGCTATGAACCATAAACATTTGATGAAGTAAGCCTCCTGAAATATAATCATGCGCTTTATCCGAATTAATGGTTTGTGCTCTTTATATACAAATACTATGTACCAATGGCGTTCCCTCAACTGTAAGTGCGTTATAATTTGACTTGAGAAGGAAGAACGCAGTAGGATTCCTTATGGCCGACGCTATAAATAAGTTTTACACTTAAATCACTGGACATGGTTATGAATTTATGAAAGAATGAACACAACTAAGATGTGTTGTCACTACAGCATCTCCGACCCGGAAAATTCGGGCCTGTGCTGGGGATCGAACCCACAACCTTATCTAGGCCAACGTTCCATCGATTGAGCCATCCAGGCACAATCGAACCAAGTTTAAGTTTGAATTCGTTCCCAAACTGTAGTGACATCTTGGAGGACGCTTTCGCGCCAGCCCACTCAGTTACCAGCATAATTTCAGTTACCAGCTTTATTAGTTCACCAGCTTCATTCCAGGCAGCTTCATGAAGGTTGAAATATCGAAAACAAACTGTCATCATATGAATTATGGTTAGGTCCCAAACTCTAATGCTATTTCGGACAACCTTCCCTGCTCCAATCTATCCAACATTACAAAAATGGGACACACTCATCAATGAGAAAGTTGCAGTCACACTGACAGCAATGGTTGGTATTACCTAGAGTACTAGTGATAAGAGTTTGCCACTAGGCATGCTCTCTGTTATCAGAGCAAAAACCATGTTCCCTAACGGATGACCCTTCCGCTATTTGTACTCATCGCTTCAAAGAAAGTCGCTCGCTATGCTTGTGTTCTAAAGCTCGAAGCAGACAGAAAATTCGCGCACATACCTACTGCTTGTGTTTTTGAGCTTAAGGTCGTAAACATGTAGCGAGCGAGCGTAACCCGATTTCGACCAGATACTGATTTGCGGAGAGGGGTTACTACGATGTAAATTGCGGGGGGGGGGGTCAGCCGTGAGCGAACAGAGCATAGTGTTTGCTTTGCTCTGATAACAGAGACCTTTCATAGCGGCATACTTTTACCGTTATGAACTCTTGGTATTACCCAGCTCTTGATCTAGTATGTGGTATTGCTTACTGCTTTTATGTGCGAGTGGGCTTCTAAATATTATGTTTCTGCAGATTTGCTAGTTTGCGTACAATGTATTGCTGTGTGCTCTTCAATAAAACTAAGTTTCAATAAATTTCATTATAGCTGTAATACAAAACTGTTGAGAAGATGAGTTAAACAAATGAGTTAAAATAAAATCATGTCTGTATTTGCCTCAATTTAGTTATCCGATGTATCCTACATAGTTTCGGAAGAAAGCAAGAGCTTACCTGCGAGTACACATCCCATGAGAAAAGAGTACACTGAGAGAATGGCCTTACTAGCATAGCTTCCTTTGGGCACCACAGTAGAGCACCCGGATAATCGGCATAAATTGAAAACAGATTCGCTACACTGATACAATAAAGTATTAATTGGTTCTATCTCTGGGCTTAAGACACTGTGCTCCAGTTTGTTCATTTTTTCTGAATGATTGCTTTCTTGTTGCTGCAAATTTTGTATGCAGCGCAAAAAGCAATTCCTGAAACTATATACAAATTTTCAGGATATGAAGAGAAAACGTAAGTCATTGAGTTAATGCAATTTTCATAAAATGTTATCCACATTATCCAACTTTCCGAAACACTTATGATTAACAATTATGATTTTTATGATTACCAGTCGTATCACTAAAGTCTGACCAAAAAATGTAGGGAGCGAAACTGTTTTGTTTATACTGAACTACCGGTACATTTTTGCTGCAGCAATGTATATATTTTCTGAACCGTCATGGCAAGAACTTTCTTTTGGTTAAAAAAAATTTTAAAAAAATTAAAATTCATCAAAAGAAGCCGATTTTTTAAGTTTTGAAAGATCAGTAGAAGTCAGGAACTAGCCGTTCGAGGGAAAATTAGCCCATGTCCCAAACAGAGTGAATCCTGAATATCAGCTGATTTGGTCAAAAATTGCGATAGTTATTCAATTTTTTCGATTTTCAAAATCCTTTGATCTTTGCCGCTTTTCCAACTTTGACTGGCTATTACTCGCGACTCACTCAATGCAAAAATTTTTTAATTGGATTTTCAGGACCGCTTACGTGTCAGCTATCATGTGATATATGTGGTTTTTCAAAATTTGAAAATCGATTTTTTCGAAAAACACCACTTTTTGAAACAAAATTTCGAGAATACGAGTCCAAAGTGGGTAAAAATAATATTGTCATAAAGTTTAATCTGAGCTGAATCCAACGACATGAAGTTTTTGTGGCTACGGCTTAAATTGCCCCAGCAACGAATTTTTAAACAATTTCCTATTTCAGCTGATTTCTGACAAGTTGTGCTATGTTTTGATTTGCCGCAAATAGTGTAAACTAGCCAAAAACCGGTTAAAAAGCGAAATTGTTTAAAAATTCGATGCGGATGCAATATAAGTCATAGCCACGAAAACTTTATATCGTTGGATTCAGCTCAGATTAAACTTTTTGATAATATTATTTTTACCCACTTTTGTTAGATTCGCATTGTCGAAATTTTGGGTCAAAAGTGGTATTTTTCGAAAAAACCGATTTTCAAATTTTGAAAAACCACATATATCACATGAAAGCTGACACGTAAGCGGTCCTGAAAATCCAGCTAAAAAATTTTTGCATTAAGTGAGTCGCGAGTAATAGCCAGTCAAAGTTGGAAAAGCGGCAAAGATCAAAGGATTTTGAAAATCGAAAAAATTTAATAACTATCGCAATTTTTGACGAAATCAGCTGATATTCGGGATTCAATATGTTTGGGATATGGGCTAATTTTCCCCCGAACGGCTAGTTCCTGACTTCTACTGATCTTTCAAAACTTAAAAATCGGCTTCTTTTGATGAATTTTAATTTTTTAAAATTTTTTTTAACCAAAAAAAGTTCTTGCCATGACGGTTCAGAAAATATATACATTGCTGCAGCAAAAATGTACCGGTAGTTCAGTATAAACAAAACAGTTTCGCTCCCTACATTTTTTGGTCAGACTTTAGTTGGATATACCTGGCGCCTATCAAATACGTGAGTCACAACGAACGGATCTTATAAAATTATAGCCAAGATGCTGTGCAAATGCAATGATATGAAAGATTAAAAATCTCATGTTCATGATTAAAGATTGACGGTTGGGGTGGAACAATTGACAATGTCATTTTATAAATTGCAAAAAACCGTGCTGAAAACTGATATCGGAATCAAATTTGTACTAGAATGAGGTTTCTTTTAAATTTGCACTTATGTTACTCTAGACTGATTACTTTTTAACATCGGCTTGTTTGTTTTGGTTGAAGAGTTCAGTGCCTACGCTGGAATTTACGGTTTTGCAAAGGCAGATGTTGCAGACAAAGCTATGTCAATAGTTTTTAAATAATGATCTCCAATGAAAATTTTGTGATAGTAACCTCAGCTCTCCGCAGCACGTTCTAAGACAACTACACAATCAAAAATGCACCTGGTGCTTCCAAATACACCAAGTTTGGGTTAAACCTTACATGTATCTAATTGACGACCGGAGAAAGTTGTAAAGGGGTAGTCAGTATACGGAAAAACAATGGATTAGTTTAGATTAACGTAGGCTACAGTACAGCAATTACAATATTTGACTTGACCCGATTAGTGGTTTTATTAAAATAATGATTGAATACGGCATAATTTCGTGAGAGTCCAGAACAGATGGCCAACAGAACATCTTTGTAACCAGTGATTTTCCGATTAAAGCCTGGTTTTACTTCGGCAACGTTTACACTCAATAAATACGCCCAGGTTTGCGATTCAACCAGGGTTTGGAACTTGATAACGTTGACCTCTGTTCCGTGATGTATTAGTCATATTCTTTTATACAAGATAATACACAAAATGAGATATCGTAGTCGTTATCCCCATATTATTAGAAATTATCTGCAATCTCATTGTACCAATAAATATAAGCTGTGGACAATTTTGATCTCGAGTTTATCGCTAGCTACTGGATTTCGAATCTTAGTCCTGAGCAGACATATGGATGGGGCGAAATTGGGGGAGGGGCTGAACCGGGAAACAACCAGATTCTGAGGGGAGGGTTGACCGAGCCAAGAGTTAATGGTATGAAGAGTACGACACTGTACTCTTCCTTAGTGTATATGGCCTGTCGGATGCACGGCACATTAACACCGAAATCTCGGGCGGGATCACTGTTAACACAGTTAACCATGTGTTTATATGCGTTTGAATTAAAACGCATCTGATTGGCTAATCGCCTACCTAATGTCAAAATTACGTGTATAAGGTGGCCCCCCTAGATCTCGGGGGAGGGGGCTCAGTTTAAGGTTGTTAAGTGTGTGTGTATTTATGCGTTTGAACTGAAATGCATTTGATTGGCTAGTTAGCTACCGTAACCCTTATTATCTCATTTCAGTAGCAAAACTCAGTAGCCAATCAAATGCATTTCAGTTCAAACGCATATATACACACACTTAACAACGCTAAGCTGAGCCCCCCCCCCCGAGATCTCGGGGGTCATCTTATACAAGTAATTTTGGCATAAGTTAGGCGATGTAGCCAATCAGATGCGTTTTAGCTGAAACGCATATAAACACATGGATAACTGTGTTAACCGTAACCCCCCCCCAGATTTCTGCTTTAATGTGCCGAGCATCTGTAAGCTGGAAAACACCAGGAAGGGTACGGTGTCGTACTCTTCCTATCATATACTCTTGTACTCTTGACTGAGCTAACAGGGGTGAGCTCCAAGTTGAGGGAATGGGCACATATATGGTCCTGAGCAGGATTAAGTCCTGTTAACCTCGACGTTTCTCCTGTTGCTTGAATTTTACTGTACGATTGTCCAATGTCTTACATCTTTGCAATAAAAATAGCTAAAGCATTACTGTTTACTGACAACAAGCACACGTTTTAGGATTTGTTGGCCGAAGAAGGTGCGTAACGTAACGAAAACAGAATACCTGTAAATTGTAAAAAGTAAAAATACTAAATGAACATTTTTACAATTATTAACAATAGCAAATTTTCAGACTTTAACACCACTTTTTTACACTTTAACACTAGATTTTTACATATTTTTAACACTTGTCAACACTACATTTAGGATTTAATGCACATTTTTACACTTTTTCTACAGCTACAAATACCGCCAATTGTGAAAAATAGTATTTAAAGTAGTATAAATTGCAGACATGATGCTTTGTATGCGTGAAAATTACATAAAGTCATAAAATGTAAAGGATAGTTGTGGTTAGACCCTGTTGAGTTTTCTGAAAATGCATTTTGGACTAATAAGCACTTTAATAGGTTTAATAAACTACTAATAAGTTTTGGACTAATAAGCACTTCTCGACTGTAACGTGGTTGCAATGGTTTCTCGTGCATGGCTCTCATTTCTCTTCCAGATAACGTGCTCTGAGAATTGGTTTCTTCCACTGAAAATTTAGAATTATTCTTGCAAGATAGATCTTTAACTGGACATCCCAGCCAAAGAAATTTAGCGAAATAGTCAATTTTTTCCACATTTAAAGGGAACAGTATTTGCGAATAAAAAATTTCAAAGCAAAGATTTATAAATTTTTGAAACCATGTAGGTACTAGACAATGAGTTTGTAATAGATTATTCTAAACCAAACATTCTCATTATTTCAATTGAACTGATTCAATGAATTGAGTTCCTGATGGTCCTGATGTCAAATAATCCAAATGACAAGCCCCCTTTGTGTAGCATTTTACAATTGCGACAGGCAGAGCACTTTCAAAATTGCTCTTTCTTTTGCTGGATCTGCCGCCATTTATATCGAAAAAAGAAACTTGAACAGATTCTGAACTCTGAGGATGGAGGATTGCTAGCAGTTAACAAATAAATAAAAGAAAACCAGCTAATAGTCTTAATGCTGTAGCACGCAGTGAATGCCTAGATATCATCTTTCTGGTCGTTGGATGATCCGTCAATTACAGAGAAAACAGAGTACACAGAAAATGAATTTAAGGCTGAAACACTTTTTTAACACTTCTTAACACTTTTTACACTGTTAAAACAGGTGTAAAATGTAATCCTACTTTTTTACAGGTAAATTAACAACCAAGCACTAATCATTTGCTTATTTGACTATTAAGCAAGTTGGTTCCTTAAAGTAAATATTCCGTTGTAGACTTGTACGGATGTCTGTAGGAAATGCTTAAGAATCCATTCGGATATAATACAATTTCCTAATTTGAGTAATCAAAAATTTCTTCAGGTTGTTATTGTTCCAGCACTCACTTGCTGACAGTAAAGCCACAGCTTATTTTTGATCTGCCTGGAGGCAGAACTATTTACACGGAATTTTTGTTCTGCCTGGAGGCAGAACTATTTACACGGAATTTGGTTATGTTTAACATTGAAGAGTCCTCTCTTAATACAGAATCAGTCTATGTTCAGCGTTGGGCTAGTATAGTCTCCGCTGTTTTTTTGTAACCAAAGGGGTCGAAATGGTTCTTCTTAATTTTGTATTATTTTTGTTTCTAGTTTTTGTAATTCTGGCTTAAATTTTCTTAAAAGCTCTAAGTTCAGCCCCCTCTTTTGTAATTCTTTAGTAGCATTCTGCTTGATGTTGTTAGTCAGTCCCCCCTTGTCATTTCTGGGCAATGTTTTAATTTGAGCAGGGATATGCACACGTTGTTTATGCAAATTAGATTTGTGAAAGTTCTGATTAGTCAGCCATGTGCTCCCTGCCTGACAAGTTGCGCTTATGTTGTACATATATGTTTGATCTGAGCAGTGAGCTGTACAGGTGATTTCTGACCAGCGCGATCTAACTTTCGTTTCAGTCGAAAGCTTTATCTAAATCTAACAGGTAGGATCGAACTTTGTGTTAGTGTTAGATAAACAGGCAAACAAAAACCAGAATCAGTTAAGACGTTGTGTAATCGGTTCGTGGTTACAGGTGCACCGACGTTCTTCCAGCTTCCTATGATTCTTATGCTCATTTTGCAGAACTATGCACCTTTTATGGGTCAGCTTGTTAATTCTTAACATTGATATTATTATGTATTGTTAACCTTGTAATATAAAAAAAGCCATCCTTTATTATACCAGCTTACCTATTATAAGCAACGTTTATTGTAAACAACATAGGTAAAGGTAAGAATAATAGTACTACGACGATGTTAGTTTAAGGTCAAGCAATGGTTCAGCTTCAGAATGATGTGACGGTATCATTTTTAGTGCAGGACTTTTCGGACATTCCAAATTGAACCATAATGATAAAATAAGTGAGAATTGATGAGCCTACCTAAACGTTAATTCAGCAAAAATTGGTGCCTGTAATTAACTGCAACTCTCAACTGAATATTAAGTACACAAGTGTGACGGATCAAATCTAACTAGCGCCTTTACGATCAAAGCAAGATAAATTAATAAGCAAATCTAGCTATACATCGCTTACGTATTGTTATCAAATTAAATTACAGTGATTAAGGTAATAAACTACGTTTCGTAAAAGCTATGTCTAACTACCTTTAGGCCTTTTAGCATTTCTATTGCTTCTGTTTACGGCTCATTGCAGTTGTTGCAACTTTCTAGCTGTGCTGCAAATAGCAGCCTTGTTTCTGTTAGAATCGAGCTGTCGTAAACTACCGTAAGACATGACTGTTTATTGGTGAAACTTTGCCAGTCATATGAGTATAATTATTGGACGGAAAATTGGTTTGGGGGGTTGAGTCTGAGGTAATTCTGGGAACTACCATAGGCTTGACGTTTTGATGAAGTTTTGGGCCGACTTTCTGAGTTTTTATGTTTCCTGTAAAAGTCTAAAAATGTCGAAAACAAAATTAGTAAAGCCGAAACATAAAAGGGGCCGACCTAATTTGAAGGATAACGGGGCCGGCTTCGGAAGTAACAGCAGCGAAAAAGCCCAAAAAAATTAACCAAAAACGGGCTCCAAAAAGACTATCGACGCAACGGGAGGGCGGAGTTTGCTAACATATAAAAGTTCCTGCAATTGCTGTTTTGGGTGCTTGGTATCATATCTGCAGTGGCTTGGTGTGGTGGCTTGTTCTGTAACTGCGAATAAACGAAACTTAATAAAGAGACGACTGGACTTCGACTTCGTAGTGTAGAGAACTTCGGTTAGACTAGACTTGTCGGCGATCCACTTGGAGTTAGATTTAATTCTAGTTTAGAGGCCGTGGGTTCACACCTAAGCCTAATTAAATTCATCCAAATTTAGAATATTTGTGTGCAGGTCAGTGTGAGGGTGAAATCCCAGCACTTGACAAAGTTTCTAAAGTTGTAGAGTCAGTGTGAGGGTGAGATCCCAGCACTTGACAGCTTACTGAGTTCTTGAGTAATTTCCACTGCGCCGGCTCTCGCTCTGCTACCAGTTACCTGGCACACTCTCAGTTCTGCCTTGCCACACAAGCTATATACTATATAGCTATTAAATACTTAATTACTAGAACTGCCACTGGGGTTTTTCTTTTATATCTTTATTTTGTTTGCTTATGCAGCAGAATACAAATACTTTTGCATGCATTAAGTATAAATATAAGACACACTTCACCAAAATTGACTTTGTTTGATATTAAAAATTTTTATTCCAGTTTTTTCAATTTTAGCATGCACATCTCATATTTGATCTGAACATACCGTCAAAAATACATTCCTGCTGAGAGCGAAGAGGCCGCCTGCTGTCACTTGTGGATAAAGGTGAGTAAGACGATGAAGAAAAAATGAAATTCTGGCATGTTCTGCCTATACAATAAAGGAAAAATATGCTTATAATGTACGTACTCTTGATAATACATTGCATAGTTGAAACGGAAATATTAACGATCAAGCATCTCCAAGAATCTGTTTGTTATGACTGAAACATCGGCTTTTTCCGCAGCATGCTCGTCTATGTTTAGTGTAATTACGGATTATTAGTTTCATACCAAGTTCACTGACAAATATAGCTGCCAACCTTCAGAAATTCGTGACTGAAAGATTTCAACTGGAAGTAGTATTGGCTTGTTATTCTTAAACCGTGTGTAGTCAAAGTTAAATTGTGTTCTGGTTGGTTGGAATTTAGGCGGAACTGAAAGGTAAGCCTTCAAGCAGATCAAAAGTAGAGGTTTTAATCAGTAAGAAGGTATTCGAGCAGGCTATATGATCTCTCAATTTTCAGTAACTTCCGCAGGAACCTATATTCTCAAATGCTGTAAAGTAATCTTACCAATTTAGCTTCACATCCTTTTTGGCACTGACTTTCAAGCCAGTTCAGAAAAGTGATTAAACTGGATTTACTGATTTCATTTGTAACAATAGCAGGATAATTCACCTCAACCAAAGCCGTCACACACATGACAGACCAGGTTATAAAAACAGCATACTGTAAACCCTGCAGATCCGCGAGAGCTATTATGTACAGATTACAGCAGACCAATGCAACCAATAAGCCATCAAAGAAAAGGTAGTACCAGGACCACAGCTGATCATGAGCTTCCACTACCACTGTAACTTGTCGATACTCATGGATTAGAGTTCGAATAGTTTCGTCGCTTACTTGAGAATGAACAACTCTGTTATTGAAATTTTTAATAACAAATCGGCAAAGCGTGACAGCCACAGCTTGCACCGCCATGCTGCACTGAAGTGGTCCCATGGAAAGAACCATGTAGAATTCTGTCAATCCGGTTTTGTTTGTCAGGGAAATCTTCACAAAACCCATCATAGCAATTGAATATATAATTACGTTACCTACAAAAGCATTGCAAAGCTTATCATAAAACCCTCTGTTTTCATTGGTTACCAGTTATTGACTTATTATATTTACCTGTAGTTTTTCATAACATGAAACCTTTGTTTCCAACAAACACAACAAGATTAACACACAAAACAACTAAATCTTGGAACATACAATTGCGTCGAATACTATTAAGATAACATACATAAGAACACGGCTGTTGCAAACGCAAAAAATTTTCGACCCATTTTGATGCAACATTTGGGAGTGCCACGTTGATCCACTGTTGCCGTGCACTGGATTCGCAATGTATTTGGCGAATAATGAAATATCTTCGACTGTGCGTAGTGCAGCCAGGCCCAGCTGACCAAGCATAGCGTAAGATAAATAATTAGGACACATGTTAATCCAGTTTTAACGTTGATGCCAAAATTGTCATGAGCCAGGTAGGCCTGATGAACTATACCAGCTAAAATACTATGAATGAAATAACATAATCATAAAATGGTTATTATTGAAACAGGATATGTTTGATTATATGATAATTATACAATTTAATTTCCGTGCTGAAGCAGTAACAATTTGAGTAATTGCTGCAGAGGTTGAATCAGGAAGACGACAAGCATCACAATCTAGTTCTTAATATGCAATTATCTTTTGCACGCTACCAACTTACATTCTTATAGAATCTACCCCTGTAGATATATGTAAT
>JASAND010001887.1:0-17660 GCA_030248195.1 Trissonchulus latispiculum | reverse complement strand
CAATCTGTAGTGACATTTTGCAGTGACTGACTTATTTACCAACGCCTAAAAAATTGAAAAGAAAAACCAGTTACCTAGCAGGACTAAACAAGTGTAGTAAGTATAAGTGACAAGTACTTAGTATTCCATTCATGTAGTATTTTGACGTTTCATTTTTTGGAAAGATTCAGTATTCAAATACTGAATTTTACGAATGAAAAAAAAACTGATATGCGATCTGTTCCACCTGCACACTCTCAGTATCACACAATACAATTCGCAATCGAAAATCAATGGCAGCTTCGAATGTCTGCCCGTCATGCTGTCCCTGGTCCCCAACGGAGCCTTTTGTGATTTTGATGATTTTATCACAACTCCTAATTTTTGTGGCAATTGGCTACATCATTTCCAAACTGATTCCTCAGCTTTTAGAGATCAAGGAAAAAATTCAGCAGCATTACTTCATTGGCCATAGCGACAGGCAGCAGTTCAACAACGAAACAAGAGTAAAGATCAAGCTTCTCTTGTGAAACATATATACTACTACATCTATTAAACAATATTGAAATCTCAAGCATGATTGTGTAATTGTTATTTCGTCCATCGTTCTAAGCTGGACTTAGAAACCTTTCTGTTATATTGAATCAAACGTGGAATATCCACTATCTCAAATTTTATCACATGGTGATCAAAACCTACCAGGATTAAGTAAAGCAATAACAGATGAAAAGGTCGCGAAATGTAAACAATGGCCCTTTATTCCCATTTCAGACTACTTATAAAAGCACTCTATCGCCAAGCATAGCTACAAATTACGCATACATTCAGCACAAAATATATACGTATTAACAACACTGGAACCACGTGGTACCACAGTCTCGATAGTTTTATAGTGAAGGTAACATGAGGTAATCCTATATTCATTCCATGTTTACCTTAGACATACATGCTTTGCTTAGAATGGCTATGCATTTCACTTCACAGAAGCCTATGTTCCAAACTGTCCTATTCTAGCCTCGCTGGCTTCGTAATGATTACGTGAGTAGCTTTAGTGCTGGCAGAGAGTGTACAACTTTAGTCATACGTTGCCTCGGGTAACTAGAAGTTGTTATCACTACGCATATGCACAGAGAGGGCCAATTGAGGCATAAACCAGTTTTTCTTTTGATTGGCTGGCCGAGTAGCTACAAAAGCTCTTCAAACCACGTTTGTTATCTACTACAAATATCTACTATTATATAATCCTGCTCTAGTTACGTTGACGTTAGTATTCACGATTTCCATGAGACAGTGTTCTAGGTCTGCTTTTTAGCATCTTCTTGGTTTTTTATCAGGACTTCAGTACTAATTTATCACAGTTTCCAACTGTAGTTCCCATACTCAAAACTAAGTAAACATTAAATAAATGACGTTCCATAATCCTTTCGCATAGCAAACTCCAAAACTGCTGATATAGTGGACATTTTAATGCTGTCTGCTGCAACCTTCCTCAGTTTACAAAAGTCCAGAGGAATTTGCGTAAACTGGAAACTCTTCTCTCTGTACTCTGTATAACAACTTGGAGCTTTAGATATGTGTAGGTATTGCTTTATTATTGCAGATGCATACTGTGAGGTTGACAAAATTTTATGAGTTTCCTATGCATGTGTGCAGTAAACAAGTCCTGCGCAGTTGGATTGTTACGTTGCGCTCTCGCAGCGTTGATTCTCAAACTAGTTGTTGGCAGTTTCCTATACTCGTTCTTCGTTGCTCTATGAATTACTAAAGGTGCTAGAAATTTTGGACTATAAACTATTGTAGAGGGAAAATACTTCCAAAGATTTTCGCATTGTCGCTTGGTTTTTGGTTCAACATTTATTTTATCACAAGTTTTTTATTAAGCTGAGATTCCAACAGCTTATGGTTACTGTTAACGTAGTGCCTGATTACTAGCCTTCCGACTCAGTGAGTTCAATTTCAATTATCTGCTTATTTACAATTCGTCCAAATAGTTTTTTATATACATGAATGTTCAATGCTACCTGACCCGATTGATTGCTAGTCAAAACAAAGTCAGTCATCCCATTCACCTACGACATTAGTCAATGCTGGTTCGGTTCACACTACACAAGTTCAAAGCAAAGGCATCAGCACAAAACGAGCACATTCACAAGACGCAGACGTCAGCACAGCAGCACACACACAGGTTTGGCAAGTAGCACCTGAAATTCAGCCTTTCCACGGCTCCACCCTTCTACTCTTGCGTTGTGTTTGATCCTGTATTTGAGTATCCTTTCTTGTGCTTGTGCGCTCGTGTGATCGGGGGCTCTAAGCAACTAAGCATTTCCACAGTAATCGTCTTTGCAATCCGTCTGTTAGTAGGTGCTGGCAGTGAAACGATTTTGCTTGCTACTTAATTGTACATATGCTACAGCGGTACAGCAGAGCGAAAGCTGAAAGTAGACTATCACTTTAAATATATAAATTTCAAACAAAATTACCCCACTTACACTATCATTAAATAACATAATAAATTTATATTTATTAAAAAAAAAATACACAAAACCAAAACCTTAAACACCTCTATCACTAGTGTTTACTATCCCACAGAAATGTTAACCTGTCAACCTAGAAATGCTATCCTAGCCTGCTCATTTATGGCGATTAATTTTGACAATTCCAGATATACACACATTTCGAAATTTCTAAGCCATAGGATTAGGTGGAACAATATGCCTAACTACTTCTGTATGTACTTCAAGTGTTAATATTTCAATAGTCATATATATGATAGGGGGTCGATCTCTTGGTCCCTTCCGCCTTCCCTATGATACATATTTGCTTTATGCAACAATAAATACCCTCCTTCTTCAAAAGTAAGAGCAAAAAGCACAGTTATACACAACCTTTTCTTAGCGTATTTAAAATTTGCTTGTACCTTAAACTATCTCTAAAATATTTAGCTCAAATTTACAGTTTCAATAAATATAAAATGTTAAATATATATATATACTGTAATTGCAGAAATTTGAGTGCCGAATTACCCACACTCTGAAGGCACTTGCTGGATTCGATTCGATTCGAGTCACTCACTCACTCACTCCTAAAACCCTTCACAAGTCGCAGAGACTTTCTAACGCAGCGCAGAAAGAGGTAAAATTTAGGAGCAAGTAAAAGGAAACTTCTGAATTTCTAATCAATCTATGATCCCCAAACAGGCTGCTCGAGAATGTTACAAGGCCTTCTAAGACATTAAGTTTTTTAGTTTGAAATTAGGTATATACTAAAGGATAAATCAGATTTGGCAGTGGACACATTTTCTAATGACCGTGACCGGCCCGCGCCGTTGGTGATCGTGACCGTCAGCGAGCACGCCCGCATAACATTTGCTTGCCCGCAGTGACTGACCACTGTGTAAAAAGTTAATTTTGAACGGATCCAATCGCTGAAATATGTAAGCAAAATTTTGAATATTGTGGATCAAAGCTTCATTGATAAAGTCTAAATCTTAATAAAACTAATCTAAGCTATTTTCCGTTAGAACTGAAACTGCAAGTTTATATGAAGAAGGGTAATCAGATATCGCCAAATTTCAACATCTCGAACCTAGCTAGCTTTGTAAGCATCACAACGTTTGAACTCAGAAATGCCAAATTTTGTTAACAGCTACATTTACATATATCAGATTGTTTCGCTTAACACAGATTTTATAGACAGGTGAAAGCGGCTGTTCATGCATTCTGTCCGACACTTGCCGAGAGCTAAACTTCATGATATGTTTTGGAAAATTAAAAGAATCTTGGAAAAATTATTACACGTTTTGGAAATTCTCAAAAGTTTTGGAAAAAATCTAGCCTAAATGTGAAAATTTTGACGAAAATCCGACGGTACATACGACAATACATACGTATTCGCAGAAGTATAAATTCTGAATTATAGAAATATCTGAAATGTTGAAAGCTAGCCAAAGAAATTTCAGCTCTCGGCAAGATGCACCTTTTGAAGCCTAAACAACCAAATACTTTTTAAAAACCATTTTGTGAAATCTAGTATACAATTCTTATTATAATTACTGTTTCTTCCCGCATGCAAAAACAATTAATACAGTTAAGACACCAAAACTCAGAGGAGTTACAACCAGTATATACGTTCTAAACTTCTTAGTTCGTAAATTGCAGCCTTTCAAATGTACAGTGCATTTAAATGCCAGCCTCCTAACGGATGACGAACTAGCTAGCTAATAATGATTGTCGATTCCTCAGGACACATGTAAGCTTAACAAAAATTAGTATAAAAGGCCCATAAGCAGGCCTTGGAAGGCAAATTTAGGAAAATTGTGCAATCGTTGCGGTCACAGAAATGTGTCGACGCCTGCATGGGCACGCAGGTACCTGCGGTTAACCACGCCCACAGCAAATTCTGGGATAAATTAACCATCAAAACCCGATACTTGCAATCGGCAAAAGCAGTTATCGCATTCTATATGCTGCTGCACCCTAAGTTACTCACGAGGTTCGCTACGTATGCTGCTTTTTTAAGAAATACTGTCCAAATCAATTAAGCTCACACAAGTTTTTACCGGAAGGTTAAACAAATTATTCGTTTAAATTTTAAGCCCCCTCCAACCTTAGGAAACATTTTTTCTATAAACTTTACTGGTTAATTTGAAGTGAAAAGTAGAACTCGCCTGAGTGTATACTAAAATTTTATCGCCACTTTAACCCAGGGCCGAATATATGCAATTTAAAACCGGACTTCAGAACTGGTGGAAATGCAATTTTCGTTGATAACGATGTTTTCAACTTTACTACGATTGCATTCACAGACTCTTGCCGTGTTGTGTTGTATGACTCAGAATGCCGTAGTCGCACAAAAGTTACTAAATTAGTACTCAGTTGACGCTGAGCAGTTTATGTGGGCACACTTACTAGTGTTAGAAAACTATCGATTAGATTTGTTTAGTAATTCTGTTAGAAGTTGAAAGAGATATCAACTGTGCTAGTTGATATCTACAGGCGGTAACTCACTCCCTGCATTTCACAGAAATTCGTTTCGTTACTACCCTCAATTTCTAAATTAAGGGGGGGGGCTACGAATTTCACTAAAAGTTCGATGTTGGAAAAGCTAGCTAGTCTTTTGCCACATAATAGTATTACGTTTAGTGTAAAATAGTTTGTTTGAAATAATTCCATGCAGCATAGCGTATATACTGTGGAGCCATCAGAAATTGATGTTGTGGGCCCATAGCTCGACATAACACGTACACAAACTTCGACTCGCCCTGATCGCTAGTCAATAGTTCTGACATATAGCGCTTTGATATCGTGTAAAATAATCCTTAGATCAATGTATACTTTTCTGTGAGATACAATCAAAGTGCGAAAAAATGGGCGTTGTAGGTCTATACGGGTTGAGGTTAACTAACGTCTAACGAGCTGTGGTTCACAAAATGAACCCAACAGCATAGCGCATTTCAGCTCTCCAGCCATTAAAGCATAGGATCTAATTCTTGCGAATGCGCACATCTAGCGCCGACTCCCCAAACCTGACGACGCATGTAATAGCCCGAATTGACACAGGGCTCCTCAGGAAAATGAAGGGTACTCAAGTAGTGTTTTAGAACGGCCGGGCAGCCGGCGGCCGGCCGCCGGCCGGCCGGCGGCTTTTCGGCCGGCGGCCGGCCCGGCTGAGCGTCTGGCCGTCGGGCCGGTGGCCGGCCGTTGGCCGTTCGGCCGTTCAGCCGCCGGCTGGCCGTTGGCCGGCGGCTGGCCGCCGGCCTATCACAAATATTTGTAGATAACAATGCAATTTGAACAGAGCTACGAATATTTACAAAACAAATTCAAGACTGAATGTGAACTTTATCCAAGTAGATAAGGTAAAATTTGTTTTCATTGTCTTTGTAATGCATAATTCAAATATTTCGCAATTTTCTGGCTCAGACACTCAAAAATATGTGTTGCTAGCCGCCGGCCAGCCGGCAGCCGGCCGGCCGGTGGCCGCCGGCTAAGAACGGCCAACGGCCGGCCGGCCGGCCGTTGGCCGGCGGTCGGCCGGTGACATTTTTCGGCGGCCGGCGGCCGGCCGCCGGCCGGTTTCACCCGGCCGTTCTAAAACACTATACTCAAGAGGTCTGTGACATAGCCACAACACGGTAATAGGAAATGTTCGTAGTTCTATTTAGCACACCTAAATTTCTGAATCATGTCAAGACCACAACGTTTCTAATTATCTACTGGTTATCCAATGTTATGCAAATTTCCTTTTTGCTACTGCACAAAATCAATTACGTAAATTCACAATCGTCAACCTTCAACGACTGCCCACAGATTTTATTTAATCTACGTAAAGTCAGTTAGCACCACCATTATCTGCCAGCTCAGCTTATATTGTTGAAAGATAATTACGTATACGGACAATGCATATTGTTACGCAAAATACACATACAACTATAATGTATATACATCATGTAAACACAGAACATCAAATACAGAATATAAACAAAAATTAAATTGTCAAATTACACAATATAGCAACATAAATCTCAAAAATCATGTTTCCGAGTGAAGTTTTCATAGTCACGCATATACGTAGAGTTCACTCAGCAATTATTGTATTTTCAACAAATATATACAACATGCGTACACTAGTACAGGCGTATTGGCGAATCCCTCTAGAGGATAATTTTAAAATTTAAATTTCAAAAACCTCACAACTTGCCGTTATTATTATACATTGTGCCTGAGGGGCAATTGTGTATATCTGTCACAACACAGTATATTCGTCACGCAGAAAGATTTTCGCAATTTATCAGTCCAAATATGCGATCCTGCAAAGGAGAAGCTTCAAGGTTAACGATAAAGTGTACAGCCAATAACTTATAAGTACAAAGTCTTATGTTACACCCAAATGCGTATAAAAGGCGCGACAGTTCAGAGTGAAATAAGACTTGTTTGAAAAACATAAACCCGCGTTTTCTTCATGTGAACACGCAAATTTTCAGTTTTTAGAAATAAACAACTATTCAGTACGCATCTAACAATTTTCCCACTTTTTCAAAACTAAAGGAAAATCTATTTACATAATATATACTGGACATAGGCAATACCACGAAGAATCTTTATGCTTTTCGTCTGTTTCTTAATCCAAACCAGAACCTGACAATCTTTGCAAACAATTTAAAATTAACGATAAACACAAAACCACTTCAAAGTTCTCCTCCCAAAATAAACAAAGTGAAGCTACAACCAGCTAAACCACAAAAGAAACGTTTTTTCTGAAAGCCTTGCAAACTTGTACCGGAGAAGCAGTGCTAGTTTTCAACCGTTTCTAATCAAGAAAAGCAGAGTTTCTGACACTCGAAGCAAGTTATTTTGCTCGCTACACACAGGGGTAAACTCCAACAATCCTTGAAAGAAGAAAAGGTGCTAATCAATATAGCAGAAATTAAAAGAACTTAAAACAAATGATTAGCGGACTAAACAAAAAATACTGATTTAAGAAATCGTCACTGACTTCGGGATGATCCAAATTTGAAGACGAGTTTGATTGGAAATTCTGAAATTCCCAGATCTGAAAAAAAGCAAAAATATTACACGTCTCGATTCATAATTTTTAAATTTCATTCATTTTTTAAATACTAGAAGAATATCTTTCTGCACATTATATTGGCATAGATATGCTTTTAGTCCGTTTCATAAACTTCTACGTAACTTTGACAGAACACTTTTCAGTTGCAATCTTGACTTTTGCCTTCAAAAACAGCTTTTTAAACAACAAAGTCCTGAATAAAGTTGTTAGGCTGAACGAAACAATTTTCCCACTAAGAAAAAACCAGGTTACGCATAGAATCCTATTATTTTAGTAGACACCAATCAAATTTCATATCATATACAAAACTGTACATTAAAAGTCGCCTAAGGCTTAGACACAGTTAAAATTTAAGATAAATTAGAGTTTTCTAGAATTTCTAAAGACGTGTACAAACCACTTAACATGCACAAATTTCAAAATGTTATATACAAATATGTACGTAAAACGTTGAAACAAAGTGTACGTGTCATGAACGCACACACTTACAAAGATGTATATACATAATCACACCTCTGGCTACGGGAAATGTTTTCAGCTTCATTCAAATTTCAAATGGTGTATATTTTTTCTTATCTTTATTTTGAAATATTCAGCGAACACTATTTCAACAAACTCTAGTCTCCATTTCTTTTACAAAAAGAGCATAGCTATCAACATCCATGTGAAAAGTCACACCTCAAATATTTTTGACAATTTATACTATTTATATATACTTTTACCTGTGTATTTTGAATTTGAAGATTGTATTATACACGTACTTGTATAATACAAGCATATAACTTGTACTTATGATACGTTTCATATGTCTATTCCAACTTCTGTTTTTTCATTTTAGTGTTTACGATCTAATCTATATTAGTGCTGGCCGCTATCATGTAAAGTGACGGCTTGCTCAGCTGCAGCAAGTCTGGGTGGTGAAAGGAATATTACATTCGAAATATCAGACTTCTATGAATTTGTGCTGCCTCTGTGTGAATATACACAATTAATTACAAGGACCTTACTATACACGGATATTTTCACTGCTTAATATACAAGCTCAGGGATTACAGCCTGTATAAAATTACGTATTTTACCCACAATGCGAACAATTGTCCACTACACTACAACAATGCCCTATGTCAACAGTATTTCGTCAGTGTACAATCGATTACTGTGCTTACTCTTGCTGCTAATTCTTCAATCAATTCTGCCTGTTGGAGCTCAATTTTCAAACAATCAATTTCCACCCGTTCAATTCCCTGACTCAGGAAGCTTTGTGGACACTGGGTTTGGCGCTGGTCAGATTGGCGACTATCAGGATCCACTATTTGAGACGGGAGAGTTGGATCCAAGATTTCCAGGAGATGCTCAAGGTAAGACTATTACAGATGTTCCAACACCAAGCTCTATAAACAAAAAATCAACAAGAGACACTGATTTGGCTTCTGTTTCGAAACTGAGTAAGCAAGCTTCTCTCTATGAAGACAATGGAAAACTCAGAACGAGAACACGCCCACATTTTTTCCGAAGAAATGGGCACTTTCTCACTGTTTTATTTTGTCACAAAACAGTTCGTCTACAAGTATATACGTATCCTATGTTTGCTTGTACATTATATACACTTACATACAAGCACAAAATATCACAATAATGTCGCTTGTTATAGGAGCAGAGTTCAGTCGACTCACGGGTTATAACATTCAGAGAGTCAACTGGAACACAGTTGACAGAAGACAGGAAGAGGGTTGGTGGCACCTCTACCCCTTCGGAGAGCGATATTTTGATCAGGATATCGGCCAGCGCTCATGGCACGATCAGCAGATTGATTTAGACTTCTTTTTCCCCTATTACGGCTTTCGATTCAACTACACATTCATTTATCCTGAAGGCTTTATTGCATTTAGTTATCCACGCTACATTCAACCACCCTATACCTTTCCCAATCCAGATTGGCCAAATCAACCAGATGCTTCCCTCATAGCCTCCTTTATGGCTCCCTCATCTTTTATGTATGTGGGGGAGTATGGAATCAGCCATGTATGGTATAGAGTAGTTTCAAGGTAAGAAATAAATATGATATTTCTAGGTGGCATTAGGTGTTTGTCAAGCTAAAACAGAAATTAAATAGCTTGCGTACTACATAGTTTATGAACATTACGAACGTTGTCTACGCACACCATAGGTAACGAAAAAACAAAAATCGGGACTCCAGTCCAAATTAGATACCCTGACCCATTCATGGCCCCTTTTATAGACTCTGGCAAGACAGGAATTCACTTTTTGTTTGTTTGTTTGTTCAAAGTCTGGTCAAATATATACAGGCAGGGTATTTTTTACGGGGGGGGGGCCTGGGGCGGCGGCTCTCCATCCGAAATTGAACACCCACCGAAAATGCCTCCCCCCGCCGAAATCGCCCCCTCCCGGGATTTTTGATTCCCCCCGGGCATTTTTTGGGGGCCCAAGTGTTTGCCCAAAATAGTCCAATTTTTAAAAATGTTCCGGCTTCGCCGAAGATTTTTTCGCAAAAATGGCTATTTTTAGCTGAAATCCAGGCATTTTTGAGAACATTTTGCCTTTCTACGTGTAAAACACGCCAAAAATTTCAGCTTATTTTTACCAGCATTTTTTAGCTTACCAATTTTTAGCTCATTTTTGCAAAATTTCTTCCCCCCCCCCCGGAAAAACCCTAAAACTAGAAATTGTGCGCATTTTTGTCAACAGTTAGCTATTCCGTATTCAGTGAACTATTCCCATGACTTGTTCTATTCGTATTCAGAAGGTGAAACTCAGACTCCGTTAGCGGGCACATGTATATAATGGGTTGAAAAGGCGCTGCGCGGCCCTTAGAGATCCGTTCGCTGGGCTTATTCTAGGGATTTTTTCTTGGGGGGGCTTCTTGGGGGGGCCCCCCCAAAGGTCCAAATTTTTCTGGCATATACTATAAAAGTTGATTTTCATAGCAAAAATAAGCAGATTTAGTGTTGAAAAGGACAAAAATTGAGTAAAAATCTCCGGCGAAGCCGGAAAATTTTTGAAAATTTGGCCTTCTGAGCGATTTTTTCAGGGCAAAATTTGGTACCAAAAGGGGCGCCCACTTTTTTGGGGGGGGGCGATTTTTGGGGGGGGGACGATTTTTGGGGGGGAAGGGTGTTTATGGGAGGGGGGCACCACCCCCCCCCACTAGAATAAGTCCAGGACCACCCATAACAGAACGAACCCGGGTAAACCCTATTTAAACTGGCTTTTTCCTACCGGGGGGGGGCCCAGACATTCGTACCCCCCCCCAGACTTGGGTCGCCCCCCCAGAATCGCCCCTCCCCAGGATTCGGGCCTTCCCCCAGAACTCTAAAATGACCGGAAAAATAGGGTTTTGAGGGTACATTTTGAAAAATTTTTCCGGCTTTGCCGGATTTTTAGCCATTTTAAAGCAATTTTTAGCTATTTTAAGCTTAAATTTAAGTTAAAAATAGTTTATTTTTAGCTCAGCAGCAAAAAATAGCTATTTTTAGGCATTTTTTGAAAAATTTTTCTTCCCCCCCCAGAAATCCGAGCCCCCCCAGACCGGGGGGAAGGGCCCCCCCAGACTTCCCCGCCAGAAATTTTTGCCTAGGAAAAAGCCAGTTTAAACCTATTTAAAACCAATTTAATCTATAGGCTCTATTAAACAAATGTATGTATTAGTTTGACCTTTCCTGCTAACGGTTAGAAAAATATTCAATTTTGAAAAGTGGGTTTTTTCCCGCCAACTCTAGGTCACCCCCAGGTCGCACCGGAGGGGTTAGAGCAGTGTGGCATATATCATAATGAAGCCCAACAGATGCCCTATACATACATACAATCCGCTTTGGTCTAGGTCTTGCCAGTAGTTCAGGGTGGCAAGCCAAAGTTTGCCAAATTTCGGCACTTGGCTGGGCTTATTCTAGTGGGGGGGGGTGGCCCCCCCATAAACACCCTTCCCCCCCAAAAATCGTTCCCCCCCCCCGAAAATCGCCCCCCACCAAAAAGTGGGTGCCCCTTTTGGTACCAACTTTTACCCTGAAAAAATCGCTAGAAGGCCAAATTTTCAAAAATTTTCCGGCTTCGCCGGAGATTTTTAGTAGATTTTTGCCTATTTAAGCACTATTTTTGCACTAAAAACGAACTTTTTTGGCAATTACTATAAAAATAACGCTATTTTTAGCAGGTTTTTAGAAAAATTTTGAAAAATTTTCGCCCCCCCCCCAAGAATGACTCGCCCCCCGAGGGCCCCCCTCCCAAAGAGCCCCCCCCAAGATAAATTCCCTAGAATAAGCCCAGTTTGGGATAGCCCAATAAGACCAAAATTTCAAAGTCCCAAAACATTTGCAGGGAAGCTGTGGGAGCAACAATAATACAGCCTCTAGGGTTATTTCTGACACTCTTCAAGATAGGCTATTAAAATCCTATATAGCTCATACCGGTAAGCCCACACTGGAGGTGGGTTTTTCCCCGCATATTAAAATGGGGTTTTCCCCGCTTGACTATACGTAATTTAATATTTAAATTTTCACTTTTATCATCTGGACAAGTTGTCTCCAGAAAGCATATCATACAGCAGTACGTACTCTTGAGAAAGTTGATAAATTACTAAGAAACAGTACGAGCACTAATTCATAGTTCTAGCACCAGTTCTTACGCACTGTTCGTGAGACTACAACAAGAAATCAAAAACTCATAAAATATTTCATTATTTTATTACCCAACTTATGAACAACAGACAGGCATCAAAGCTTGAAAATTGCTGCTCCGGGTACCCGGAGCTTGGAGCTGGAGCAGAAGCCCGCTCCGGAGCACCGAAAATAGCAGCTCCCCTCCGGTGCTCCGTCGGAGCGGAGCTCCGGTGCTCCGTCGGAGCGGAGCTCCGGCGCTCATCAGCAATAGTAGCATCGTAATAATTATGTAAAACATACGTATCTATAATAGTTTGTCATGTTCTAAACTACCTATATGCCGAATTTCAACTACGTGAGACAAATGAATAACTTGTTTTCGACGGTGCTGTAGTCGTACAGCACCAACTAACATAGCTACAGTTCCCATTACTACAGACAGACCAGGGTTTTTTTCAAAACGGCCAGTGGGCAAATTTAGGATTGAGTGGGCAAATTTAGAGATCGGTGGGCAAAATTGCAAAATTTTGCTAAGCGATTTGTAACCTTAATTTTAACTTTGCCTTAATTAATAACGTGTTTTATTCCATACCATCGAATAGTTGTGCCTTAAGCAATCTTAGTTTTTATACAATACAGGGTTCTTATACATATGAAAACATATTAAAGCAACAGCAGGGGGTCTGGGGGGCGCAGCCCTCCAGAAGCTGAACGAATTTTTCAAATTTTTATATTTTTGCACATGTTTTGAGTCATAGTTTCGATTTTCAGCAGTTGCACTTTTTTTATAAATATACACATGTATACAAATTTTGCAACATTTCGAGGAGACATATTTAGAAATAGACAATAAGTGAAGTGAAGTAAAGTTAATCAAATTACAATTTAGTAGTGCCACAGGAACCCCAGCGGGGGGTCTGGGGGCGGCAGCCCCCCAGAAAAAAACTTGAAGATTTTTTAAAATTAGCAGTGAAACCGTAGTAGAAATGTTCACTTCTTTTACCTCTGTGGTCCAATATTTCAGTGGGCAAATTGCTGGGCAAACTTTTGGCCGAGTGGGCAAATGCCCCCAAATTTGCCCAAAAAACCGTGAGACAGACACATTTATCTCCAAGTTTCAAATGTTTAGCTGATTACAGTAAGCCGACAGGGAGCGTGCTGTGGTTGCTGCGTAACAGTGCTGTTCGATAGCAGCACAGCGCTGCGACTATGCTCATCGTGTACCTTACATGCGTACCACTAAATGGCCCAAACCTGCATATTTAGGCCTATTGTTTACTATTTTCTGTGGAGTTGAGACTTAGAAATTTTTCCAAAATGGCTATTTGGCCGGACCAACTTTGTGCCAGCCGCCTGAACGATCCCGGTCAGATATCGAAAATCGCCTCGGTTATGACACGGTTCCTATCCCAAAGTTTTTTATGCAACAAGCCGCGTCTCTCTAGCTTGTTCCCTGAGCCCTGTAGCCGTGACACAAAATTGGCATTTTTTGGCCATCTTAGCGGTCAGGTCACTTTTGGCCGGCCGCACTGGTGGCCGGGCCGGCAACGGAAAATTGTCCAAAAGGTGCGTTAACACGAATACTACTCTCAGAAAAACCAAACTTCGCCGGCTGAAAGTGCCCAGATCGTTCAGTTTTGAGTTCGAAGAAAAGTGCTTCTTCAAGCGTGTAGTTTCGTTGAGTATATATTTAGCTGGCCTAGTGCTCGACTCGAATCTTACGGTCGGTGGTTGGATCCCCAGAGGCCACAAAGCTTTCCCGACTCTAGCCAACCCAGCTATCCATCCTTAACTTGTCGGTAAATAGGTACCAGTGGTACCGTACCACTACGGTGGGAAGGTAACAGGAGTCTGTGTAGAAGGGCCGGCCCCCCCCTTCCACGAATGCAGTCATCATTTGAGGTGACACTCCTGGCTCTACGGCTGAGAATCCGGGGATGATCACCAGCACACCACGTCCTGTGACAGGACGGAGATATCTCCTGGGGTAAACCTTTACCTTTATTACCCCCCTCCCCTTTATTCACAACTACCAACATAATTAATTAAAAATCTCTGCTGGCTGCAAGATCCTAGCTTCAAGGTTGCCATTTGCCAGTATGATATGGCACATGTGCCCCTATCTGCACAAAAATACTAGACGTCTCTACTTTATCTGCACTACTCTTCAAAGTTGAAGCTTCGGCAAAAATTTAAAAAATTTTGGATAACGAAAGGAAAATTTTGCTACTTGTGCGAGCTATATGGCTGTAATTTGCACATACAGAGGCCCTATAGGAGTACTCATTTATATACGTATGCCAAATGGCAAGAAATTCTGCCGTCTGAAAATTTTTTATGTCAACTTTAATCTTCAAAAATTGCCAAATCGATATTCTTAGTCTGGCGCATCCTGAGTAGAAGCTTTCTGCAGACTTAGAAGTCACAGACCTTCACTGATCGAGCTAAAATCTGATGTGGGTGTACATGAACATGTAGTACATGTAAAGACATGTAGTAAGCAAAACGCGAGTAAATTAGCAATTTTTAGGTAGTTACACACTTTTTCTGAAAAATAGCAAAAAATTTTGGGAGAGATGTGTAGTAGTGTATATATAAGTATATATGTGTATATAAGTATATATATATGTGTATATATATAAGTGCAGAAGAGCATATAGCATGATCGTGCCATACAAAGTTTCTGTATTGGCTGTAGAATTTGCGTCTGGTTTCGCTGGAGCAGAGTGCTGCTGAAGTACAGCACTACCTATAAGAAACACTACAGATGGCTTTCTGCAACTTCCTAAAATATTGCTATTTGTAGGTTTCTGCCAAAAATTAGAAAAGGGGAAAATTGGAACTTCTCAAGCAATTCGTTGTTTTGGTTCGGCTGACGATTAGTTACAACTGTTGGAATTTTTAAAACTACTTTTGTGAAAGTTTCAACATGATTTCTTATATATAGAGGTCGGGGAAAAAACCAACTCGCAAGTGGTGGGGGGAAAACCAACCCCGTTTGGGCGATGGGGATGAGCTAGCGGGCTCAAATTTTGCATGCAAGTTGGTAGGGCCCATCACACCTACCACACCAAACTTGAGCTAAATCGGACCACTTTTGAGCATTTTGTAACATTTTGAAAATTTTGGCATTTCTGACCCCCAAAAATTCAAAATTTGCCTATTTTTGAAGGCCTGTAAAAAAATTCCCCATAGTAGTTAGATAATAACTTGTAATAGTTTCTATGAGAACAACATGTGCTCTTTCCAAAAATGTCGGTCTCGCCTTCCTGCGATGCTTGGCAAGCTGCCAGCAGAATTTTTACAAAAGGGGAAAAAACCAAGGGGTGGGAAAAAACCAATTTTTGCTTTTGCTGTCAAACTCCCAAAAATGGTTCTTAGTTGCTCAAAAGGCATCCACATAGCAAGTTTAATGCGTTCTTTCACGTGAACAGCTCAAAATTGCATTTGGACTTGGCAATTTTGTGCTAGCCGGTAAAAACCTCATTTCGGCGGATCGGCTGTTTGGCTCAGCTAAAGCGGCCAAAAAGTACTATGGGACAAAGAAATACGCGAAAAAACACTGAAACAATATTGTTTATTTTAATTTATTTCACCGAATTTCGAAAGATTTACAAATTTTTGCATTTTAACATAGAAACTGGCAAATTTGATAAAACCTAGTTGATGCTGCAAATATTGATGTTTGATTTTCTCACTTATTATACAGAATATCGCAAAAATAAGTGCAGATATAAAGTCAGCGACGCCGATTTAACCTGTTTGCATGCATAAAATCGCTAATATGAGTTACCCTGACCGAATACTGGGGTTTGTTTTTCCCCATCGGTTGGTTTTTCCCGCCATTGGTTTTTTACCCCGGCTAATTAACCGTTAATTACTAATTAACGAGAGGACCTAGAGAGGCGATTTATATTTATATATATTTATACCAAAATGACAGTCTAGACAGGGCTTGATAAGAAAATAATTTATAGCCGGATTGCTCCACTGGGTAGTTCTGCAGAGTCCAAAAAGTGACTACCTTGGTTTTTTCCCCCGACCTCTATATATACGTTTTGCTGAGAACTTGAAAAATGAAATAGAACAAGAATAAAAATGCTCCTATGGAGCATGAAAAATACAATACGGGTGAAGGCACTAGGTTTTAAGCGGACAGAGGATTAGGTTTTAAAACGTTAACATGGGAGGGGCAGGTAGTAAATTCCAGGACTAACGCGCTCTAATATGGACCAGCTTCGCTGAACAACCCATATTCACGGTTATCACATTAGTATATAACTATATAACTATATATATTATAGTAACCATAACCATAACTATAGTAACCTAACTAGTAACCATAACTAAAGTCTGACACAAAAATGTGTGTACAAAATTTGTAAGGCCTCCAGTGAACTCAGTATACGTCGTAACCCCATAAAACCATATATTTTCGGAATCCTTGCAGCGAGACAAACATTTCTATAAAATTTAAAATTTTTTAAAATTTCAAAAATTTTAAAATATCGGTTTTTCAGGGAATTTTTTCGGACCCTTCAAGCTATTCAGCTCATTCCTTCAGAAAAATTTTCCCGTCCGAAGACGCATCGATTGACACAAGAACGAAAAAAATCGGTTGAGAAATAAGCATTTTATTCCAAAATTTCGTTTTTCCATTTCCTTTGATGTTTGCCGCTTTTTGCAAGTTTGACTGGTTATTACTCGCGACTCGCTCAACTTACAATTTTTTCGATTAGATTTTCAGGACCGCCTAGGCGTCCGCTTTGACCTGATATATGTGGTATTTCAAATTTTGAAAATCGATTTTTTTGAAAAATACCACTTTTTGACCAAAAATTTCGGCAAAGAAGATTTAGCAAAAGTGAATAAAAATAACATAATCATAAAGTTCAAGCTGAGCTGAATCCAACGATATAAAGTTTTTCTTGCTGCGACTTATATTGCGCCAGCAATGAATTTTTAAACAATATCCCTTATTTCAGCTGGTTTTTGGCTCTCTTTGATGTTGCCGCCGTGATTTGACTGAAGCAGTGTAAACTAGCAAAACTAGCTGAAATAAGGGATATTGTTTAAAAATTCATTGCTGGCGCAATATAAGTCGCAGCAAGAAAAACTTTATATCGTTGGATTCAGCTCAGCTTGAACTTTATGATTATGTTATTTTTATTCACTTTTGCTAAATCTTCTTTGCCGAAATTTTTGGTCAAAAAGTGGTATTTTTCAAAAAAATCGATTTTCAAAATTTGAAATACCACATATATATATCAGGTCAAAGCGGACGCCTAGACGGTCCTGAAAATCTAATCGAAAAAATTTTAAGTTGAGCGAGTCGCGAGTAATAACCAGTCAAACTTGCAAAAAGCGGCAAACATCAAAGGAAATGGAAAAATGGAAATTTGGAATAAGATGCTTATTTCTCAACCGATTTTTTTCGTTCTTGTGTCAATTGATGCGTCTTCGGACGGGAAAATTTTTCTGAAGGAATGAGCTGAATAG
>JASAND010001886.1:0-35340 GCA_030248195.1 Trissonchulus latispiculum | reverse complement strand
AACGCCTGCAGGTGTATAGTATTAAAGCGATATTTAAAAAGAAATGATGTCAGCAAAGCTAAAAAGTCACGATACGATACCAGCACAATAAAACATAACAATGGAAAACTAAAAATAGACAATATAAAAACGATTATATGAAGCTTAGGTTGAATTTTAACGTTTTTTATAAAAACGGGTGACGAAAATTTTGTCCACATTTGTCCACCTTTGTCCACTTGGACAAACCCTCTGTCCATGTCCACTGGACCCGCGGGTACCCGCGTCCACCGTCCAACTCTGATTGTAAGGGAAGCAGGCATAGGAAAGATTTATAAGCCTGATATGGGAGTTCAGCCGATGGCCCTGTGGTGTAGTGGGTTAGCACGTCTGTCCCGGGATCAGAAGGGCCGTGGTTCGAACCCCGGCTGGACCATTTCTATCCTTTCAATTCTGAATGAAAAGCTGAAGCTCTCTTCTAGATCCTGGTTTTCTGGGTCGTCTTCCGTTCGCGCTTCTTGGTACACCAGCCCTGCTGGAAGAGCCTACACTATAGAAGAGAAGACCCTACACTATATGCTGGTTAATTTCTACGTACATACGTTGCTAATAATTAAAAACCACACACCTGAATATAAAACCGCAAAACAGCAGGCTATTCTCAAAAATGGCCTGACCCTTCACTTAATCTAAAAGATAGAGGATTTTTAAGAAAATTGTACCGTTTGTGCTCTAAAAATTTTTTACTGATATTCCTACAGTTAGTATGCAAAATATCTTCACAGTCCTAATATAATCAAGCAACAGTACTTAATGACGGTTGAGTTAATGAATAGCAGTTTGATCAAAAATTACTATCCACAGTAGAGCCCTGCGTTATAGAACTATTGGCCGGCCAGTCTTCTGAAACAGGCCAATACGTGATTGTGTAAGAAATTAAATTGTCACTTCAGCACATGAGACACGAAAACTTCGGAGCTCGGGTGGGACTCGAACCCACGACTGGATTAACGCTCCGACGCCCTGTCAACTGAGCTATGTACCGAGGCTACAGTCACACCAAGCTAGAAGGAGATCGTATCCAAACTGAAGTGACAATGAATTATTAATAATGTTATATACATGGTTGTACCTGTTATGCATAACCAGGAGTAACTGGATGCAGCATTTAATGCTAAAAATTCTGCAAAATGCACCAAAAATAGGGCAAAACTGGTACGGGCCGTCTGTTTTGACCAGTTGGCCGATTGGCCAGCCGGGTTTGCAAGCTCGGCCGGCCGGGTCCGGCCGGCCGAGCCACAAACAGCGGCCAGGCAACAACACTACTGCGTTACGGCCCGTGGTCTGGACCGTCCTCTTCCATAATTTTCGCGAAATTTTACTAAAGAGTATTAACTGAAATGTTAGCTTCAGAACGTGTTCTGCTTCTTTAACAAGTTTCATACACATTACTACTGCTTTTCAATAATTAGTTTCAGCATTTTCATTTCATAAATGTTTACTGTGTATTATATTAAATACAATAGTCAATTAAATGGTTAAATAAATGCTGGATATCTTTTAAATTTTAGCGCCATCTCCTTATAATAAGCTGTATTCTTAGACTCATTTTTTGATTCGGCAAAAAGTGTTAAAAAATAATGACATTTCAGATGCCGTTGTCCTACACAACTCCGTAGCTCAAAAATTCAGAAAAGCACTTAAAAACTGATAATTGCCAAAGTTGGTGAGCAAAATTAATGTCAAATCTCTCACTTCATTGACGCAATTCTTGGTACTACAACTTAGAAACACCAAACTTAATTTGATTTGATAAATGTGGAATATTTTGAAATATTGCATTTTTTTGAAAGTATGAAAAATTTCACAAACTCTACCCTTTTTGAAAATGTCCCTAGACAGCTTAAGGGGGGGGGTCGCTTTTTTTGGGTGATTTTTCGACCTTCTCCGATTTTGCTCATTTTTACATATTTTGTACTCCCAATGGGTCCGCGAAACAAGACAAGTGCGTTTTGCGCAATATTGCTTCTATCGTTCTGTAGAGACCTTCAAAGGTGACTCCGACATGTGTTAAACATAGGAAAACGAATAAGTTAAGGTAAAAAAGTTTGTGTCCAAAATTTTTTTCGCTGTGTGAGAGACTCAGCTCTGAAATATTTTCACCCTTGTTAAGGACATAATGTAGAGTGCAGTGAGTGACTTTGGTGCAATTCTGCTGAGAATTTAAATTTTGGCAAAGTTTTAAAGTCAGAATTCGTGAAAATTCCGAGTTTGGCTATTTGCCAAAATTCCAATTCTCAACAGAATTGCATCAAAGTCACTCGCTGCACTCTACATTATGTCCTTAACAAGTGTGAAAACATTTCAGAGCTGACTCTCTCACACAGCGAAAAAATTTTTGGACACAATCTTTTTTACCTTAACTTATTCATTTTCCTATGCTTAACACATGTCGGAGTCACCTTTGAAGGTCTCTACAGAACGATAGAAGCAATATTGCGCAAAACGCACTTGTCTTGTTTCGCGGACCCATTGGGACTACAAAATATGTAAAAATTAGCAAAATCGGAGAAGGTCGAAAAATCGCCCAAAAAAGCGACCCCCCCTAAGGGGGCTACTAAAATCGACTTGCCCCGATTTTGTCCGATTAGCCTACTTTTTGGCGAAGATATAGAGCATGGGCGTGGTCAAAAAATATCGGGTACTGAGATCTTAGCTGCCTTCCAGCCATGTGCAGCCGTCGCGTTTATGTGACCGACCCCCTCCTTTCACAACTACCAACATAATTAATTAAAATTCTCTGCTGGCTGCAGGACCCAGCTTCAAGGTTGCCATTTGCTAATGTGGTTTGGCATATGTGTCCTTATCTACAAAAAATACTAGACGTCTGTATCTTATCTGCATCTAAGGGAATTACTCTTCAAAGTTGAAGTTTCGGCAAAAATTTAAAAATTTTTTGGCTACCAAAAGGAAACTTTTACTGCAGGTGCGAGCTCTAAGGCTGTAATTTGGCGTATACAGAGGCCCTATAGGAGTATTCATTTGTGCCAAATGGCAAGAAATTCTCCAACCTGAAACATTTTTGTGTTAACTTTAATCTTCAGAGATTGCCAAAATCGACATCTTATTCTGTCGTATCCTAAGTAGAATGATAGAACTGAAAGAAATAATTGACACTGCAGTACCTCCGACCCGAAATTTGATATGGGTGTATTTTCAACCATGCTGAGTTCAAATATATCAAAAAAATTTAATTTCAAAAAACTTGATTTTTTCGATTTCTGGGGTACCATTGCCCAAAAAAACGATTTAATTTTTGAATATTAAACTTGACATAAAAATTATTTCAGGTGGCAGAATTTCTTGCCATTTGGCATAAATGAGTACTCCTATAGAGACTTTGTATATGCAAATATACAGCCTTATAGCACTCACCAATAATAAAATTTTGCTATATATTATCTTCGCTCTATATCTATATTTGCTCCATTATCTTCGCCAAATAGTAGGCCAATCGGACAAAGTCGGGGCACCCCCATTTTAGTCGCCCCCATTTAACACACAAAAAGATACCAATTTCAATTCTGTTCTGTTCAGCTGTATTTTGAAATCATTAGTCATCACATTTGTTTGCTGTATTTTAGGTTGTGATATTTGTGATCTTATTTCTGCTGTAAGGCGCACTATGACATCCGAGGGGGCGACATTTCCTTTGCCTTATTTTCCTGAGCATGTCCTGGTGGACATTTTTTGTGAGATTCCTTGGCGTCAAAGGATTCCTCTGGAAAAAGTCTCCAAAGGCTTTCGTCATCTGGTCTTTCTGTCCTATTGCAGAACAAAATTTCTGGTGATTGCAGTCGGAAAGGTGAAGGGTTTCGGAGACCGCCAAGTTTTTCAAGCATCAAAATGCCAGTATATGCTCCGTCTGCTTGAATGGATGCGACCTCGTTTTCAGAGGCTGAAAGTGCTGCATTTCCGGTGTCTGATTGAAAATTCTGTTTTGACTGGAATTTGCAATATGTTTCCAAATTTGCAAACACTTGGACTGCAACTGGATTGCGGTTGTTGGAGTTCTGACCTGGCGGGGATTCTGCCAAAAACCGTCTCAGTAACTCTGCACGAAGCCACCATTTGGGATCTCTTTTCGTCTCAGGGAAGTCGAATCGAGTCCGTTTGTCTTTATGTCGGCTCGAATCCGGTTGATTACGGAAATTTCTTGACACTACCTATTTCCTCTTCACTACTGCATTTGTCCATCCTAAAATCACATCGACGGCTGACTATCGATTTAACTCCTGAATTAACGAATGTAAATCATCAGTTGAAGTCTTTGGTAATTCCAGACTATTCTTTATCGATCGCGTCTCTCGTTTTTCTCAGTAAACAATGTCCATTTCTGGAACAACTATCATTTCTCGACTGCACCAATTGGCAGATCAACGAAACCTATAGTCGACTGGAATTTCGGAATCTAAAGTCGTTAAGTCTCGGAGAGTCAGTTTCGGATTTATTGCTTTTTGAACTAACAAAATCCGGTACACTTTCTCAGCTCGCCGTACAGTCTGCGAAAACTGAAACTTTAATGAAGACGTTTGAGGATAATCCAAACCTGCGACATTTGAGCTGCGAAATTCCACATGATAAAATGACTGTGCAGGATTTCATTGAAACTTGCCTGGAAAGATCTGCTACTCTAAATTCTGTTAGTGTCCGGTTTGTTTCATCAGCTAGCTGGAAGTCCAGTTCTGAACATGAAATCAGCGTATCTAAGCCGTGGCCAAATCTGCGGTCACTATGCCTATCCGATGCGTCGCGTTCGTTCTCTGTCTATGATGATAATAATTGCACAAATTCTTTCTTTGTTGTACCATCAGAATCTGGTTTATCCTTTTCCCGTCTGCTACACAGTCTTACGTTTTTATCCTTGCATCGAGTTCGACTGGATTGCCAGATTTTCTGTCCCGCATTAAAAGAGCTTGAATTGAGTTCCGTCTATTTTGCAGCTTCCAGTTCGGCAATTGTCGTCGGCCCCTCCTTCAGATCACTTGTAATCAAAGATTTCAGAACCGATCCAAGACGGGTGATTTTGAACGGAGGAGGAGATATTCCGAATTTGCGACGTCTCACTTTGTCCAACGGCAGTTTATATAATGCATATCAGACCTCCTATTTTACCCGGTTTTTGGGCGCGTTTGTGGGGTTAACGTCAGTGGAATTGGTTGCAACTAATTGTCAGCGGGACTGGGGTCAAAGTTACCAATCCTCGTTTGGTCTTGAATTGGGAAAAACGCTGGGATGTTTGTGTGCTTTGGAAAGGTTCAAGCATAAGTCTAATACTGCGGGTGGCTGTTTTATTCTACAGCAGACTACTCTGAGGTCACTGGCGGACCAAAGACAAACTTTGATCAGAGATGGCAAGATGATGGATTTTCTGGAATACTCCGTCTTCTCGAACGAAGTATCCCTGAAACTGGATCGGGAAACTGAAAAATTCGCAAAGATGAAAGCACAGTCGCATGTTTATGATTTCTTGAGACGTCAGTTTACAACCAGCCCGGACAGTCAAAGCAGTAGATTTTCTTCAGATAACTGTATCATTGTTGAAGACGGGAACTGTTTTTATTACGCCGGAGGCGGAATCTTTGTAACGGGTTGACCCTAAATACAACTGGAAATTAAGGGCATTATACTTCCTATTTTTAACACATATATTTAGCTTGTAAGTTTTTTAGAGCAAACAGTGCTTCTGCTTGGAATAAAATCTGTTATGATTGCATTTTCGAAATAGATTTTGCGGGGTGACCAAAATTTGTGCAATAGTTCTAAACTTTGAACTTAAGTAAATTTTTCAATTCCAAATACTAATTTGTGTCTGCCAAATAAAAATCTGTCCTCCCCCTCCTTTGGAAGAATTAAAGCTGAGGTCACGTCACTTCAAAAAACGCGAATAAGTAAATTACCCGGATTCATTTGGCAACATTGTCAGTTCTAGCTTAGGCAGAGAAAGCTGGAGGTTTTAAGGCAGTGTTGGACACACGAAATAAATTATCGGTGTTTCAAAGCTCGTTGTAGAACTAAATGCAAACAACGCAGCATTTTTAAGCCGATTTCACACGATGGATGAGGGCCCTGGGGAACCACCCGGCGGCACAACATCCGATAGTTTTCCCAAAATTCCCCAGGAGATTCCCGTGGGGCCTTTCCATATGGATTCTGTTCACATGATGCGGACAGTCCCCATGGGATGCTTACTATGGATATAATGTCTATTATCTGTTATTACAAATACAAACGAATGGAATTACTGTTTCCTAACAATTTGAATGGTAAAGATAACATCAAGAGTGCATAATTGCACTATATATTAGAAGAAGTAAGAAGAGTAAGCCACTAGAGGGCTTCTTTTAACTGCATTGCGTAACGGTGCTCCGCCCACAATATGCGAATTCCCCCGTTTGGTGGGGGGGGGGGTAGCTCTCTTCGACAAAGCATACCCCCCCTCCGTTTGGTGGGGGGTAGCAGAAAAGAGGTCCCCGTTTGGTGGGGGGGTAACCAACAGCCAATCAAATTGCAGAGAGAGACCTCCTCCCCGTTTGGTGGGGGGGGTAGCGAAAGAGGTCCCCGTTTGGTGGGGGGCGGTAGCAAAAGATGTCCCCGGTGGTGGGGGGGGGGGGCATAGGAAGTCCCCGTTTGGTGGGGGGGGGGGTATGCAAGATGGGTCCCCGTTTGGGGGGGCCGCTAACAGCCAATCAGCTTCAGCCAATCTTTGCCTGTCTTGACGACCCCTCCCTCCCAAACGGGGACCTCTTTTGGCTACCCCCCACCAAACGGGGACCTCTTTTGGCTACCCCCCACCAAACAGGGACCTCTTTTGGCTACCCCCCCCCCCACCAAACGGGGAACATTCGCGCATTGTGGTCGGAGCACCGTTACGCAATGCCAAGAAGAGGAGCCGGGTCTTATCTCGATTACCCCCCCACCACTCAAACTCCATAAAACTTGACCAAATGAGCTAAAATATGGTATGGGTATGTTTTCGACTACGCTGAGTTCAAATATCGCAAAACTTTTCGATTTCGCGAAATTCGATTTTTTCGATTTCTAAGGGGGGACCAAGCGAAAAATTTTGTCTTCGATTTTGTTGAAAATATGTATATAGGGGTTTTCGAGGTCGTAGAACACGAATCTGGAGTCCGTTTTTCGTTTCAGCTTTTCGTTAGCTCAGTATCAGCTAAAGATTTAAGCCGAAGATGTAAGCTTGTACTGAGCTAACGAAAAGCTGAATCGAAAAAGGACTTCAGATTCGTGTTCTAGGACCACAAAAACCCTATATACATCCTTTCAACAAAATCGAAGAGGAAAAATTTTTCGGTTTCGCTTGGTCCCCCCTTAGCAATCGAAAAAAATTGAATTTCGCGAAATCGAAAAATTTTGCGATATTTGAACTCAGCGTAGTCGAAAACGTACCCATACTAAATTTTAGCTCATTTGGTCAAGTTCTAAGGGTTTTGAGTGGTGGGGGGGGGGTAATCGAGATAAGACCCGAGGAGCCCTCTAGTGGCTCACTCTTCTTCTAATATATAATCTAACTCTTGATAATATCAATTCGAAATATCATTATCTAAAATTATTAACAGTATATATCAACTGGATTAAACTCATAATAGATAAAGTAAATGCGCATTTATTAAATTAATCTATCGTTTAATCTAGCGTAGACTCCCCATGGGGATATTCCCTGGGTAATTCCCACGAAAATCCCCATCATGTCAAATAAGCTGTAGTTATCATGTTATGATGACTTAGTTCCTAGATTCTGCTATTTTCAATGAACCATATTACATGAACTAGTTTGTCTTTTTAGAAACATTTGTACCTAAAACTGTAACATTTTTACACTGGCCAGCACAAGCTTGAATTTCATTGATGTACTGCTGTGCGGTCCAAACCTGGTGCGGAATTTTGTCCCCTTTAGGGGCTTACTTGCTATGTTGTCTGAATGTGAGGTTCTGAATCAAGGGTGGGAATCCCATTCCCATCCCTTTAAGTGATTGTAACTTCAAAGTAAAAACAATTTTAAAAGTCACCAAAACACCAAAGGCCTTCTTTAGTCGTTCCATTATTGACAATTGTCATCTTCTTCTTCACACTTCCTGCTCATTTGGCTTTGTCTTCTTAGATTTGGTTTGGAGTTTTCCAAGAAGATAATTTTATTTGCAATAAAGCTGACAGCTGAGCTGAATCGAAATAACATTTATCCCAGGGCGATGTTGCTGGTTTAATTGAAACCGGACGGAGGCTACGGAAATATGCCTGTTTAGACTTTTGCTACACAGTGGCACACGTTTTAAAAGTAATTTCATCACTATTCTACTTGCAGACATCCATTTCTGTCTATCCTTTTTCCTGCGCAATGTGCTATTTGTTTTGTAGTGACCAACAATCCTTTAGTACCAACCAAGAAAGAACACTGACGCCACCGACAGAAGTAATGAGCCTGTATGTAGATACCCAGCAAGATTCTATAAAATCACTGTAGACGTTTTAAGTGAACTTGCTAATAATTACTCTCAGCACGTTTTAGTTACATTTTATACGATCAGCGGGCTTGGTGATGATCTAAAAACCAGCATTCTTGCAAGAAGTTTTGCAAAACTCTAGCATTTAATTTCGTTTTTAATCTACATCAAGCAGACCAGTTAATGGCTTCCCAATGATATAGTTGTGTATTTTTATTTTTGTCTGCAATAGCTTTGCGCTGGAAATTGAACGCTTTCTAGGGCATAAAATATCGAGATAGTGATAGTCAACATTTGTACTGTTAACACATTTTTGCAAACGGACACACTCGGTCGTCCTCCGACACTTACGCAGTTGTTGGCTGATTTTTGAGTAATCTATGTTCAAAAGTGTGTTTTGCAAAAATGTTGCCAAAAACATTGCAAAAATGGTATGCCCAATTGAACATTTTAATCTAAGGCAACATCAACTGACAAAGATTGATGAAGATTTGCCAAAAATGTGACGCGGGGATCCCATGGCTAGTCCGCTTGTTTGTTTAACCATTCATGATAGAAGTTGAAGTAGGTGGATTTAGCGCAGAATGTGGTGAATTCCATCGTCCATGCTGAGATTTGTTCTCTGTTGGAGACTGATGTCGTTCTCCAGTTTTCGTTGCAGTATGTCATCGGCTGACGCTGGTGGAGACTTCCAACATCGAAGCTTGCTAGATGGTAGTTCTCTACGGGTTGGTTTGCGGCTTTTAGTTTCTGAATCATGTCTGTAGTGTTATGTTCGAGGTAATGTTAACCTAGAATTCACCTTCAATCATGAATGCTTTAAACAAATAAGCAGACTTGCCATTGGACCCCCACTATCACTTGCACTATGTAACTTCTACATAGAGAATTAGCGAAACATTGGCTGCGCTATGGGAGCTGCGGACCAAACTGGACAGAAGTTAAAGTACTCTCCAAAGAAAGAATCCGAAGAAAGAGAGAAATTAAGGAAACAATGGAAATGAAAAAGCGGTATGCGCTCGCCTATAGTCAACCATACATTGATATAAGTAACATCTGGCGATCAGAACTTGGTCTCTAACGTGGACAGCAGCATCACAGGAAAGTCTAAGCAGTTGTAAAAAGGGAGGTTTTGGCACAGGTAACATCACCGGCACCACACTTTGACCTGTTGCTGTTTTAAGTTTAATCTGTTGATTCTGTTTCAATTTTGCTCTCTGTAGTGTATGCGTCTGAAATTATTTCTCAATATTATGAAAGGCGCATGTAATGTCACATCTGTAGCTGTTTCATATACAGCTCAAACAATTATCGTGATTTTTGTCTCGCTTATCTTTCCTTGTTTCGTCGTATTATCAAATTTTCCTTGTTTCGTCGCTTATTATGCCAACATGAGTTTGTAACTATTTCGGAAACGTTATTCAAATGAATTGTTTCCTTCATTTCAAGCTTCTTTGTTTTTAATTTGTTGTTTTTCGTTTGTGGATTGCGCTACGTCTTATAAATTAACTATACCAGCAATCGTTTCAGTATTGTTTTCTTTAGTGCCGGTTGGCTAGTTAGTCTTTTCAGCTGATAATTTCTTCAAGTTGAAGTGACGCTTGGTATTTAGCTCATACATAGAATTATTTCAATGTGTTGAAGTGTATTTTGTTTGCTCAGTCACTTTTCCTTTTACCAACCACTTGGTCAAGCAAGAGCTGAAATTATTTTCAAATTCAATGGTCGACTGAAATTATTTCAGTTTCTGTTTTAGGCCTGTTTCCTTCAGAAATTCAGTTTCAGTTTCAGGCGGCAAATCAAAATAATTTCAGTTTCAGTTTCAGTTTTAGTTTCAGTCGTCGATTTTTTGCATTTTCAGTTTCAGTTTCAGATGTCGAGGTCTACTATTTTCATTTTCAATTTCAGTTTTAGGTGCAGAAACTGATATATTTACTGACAGAAAATATTTTCAGTTTCAGTTTCAGGAGCTGAAACATCACTTCAACAACAACAAACAACAACATAGTAAACTGATTTCAAACTCAGTTTCATTTCTTCAGGAAAATAACAACAGTTCAGCTGTTTATAAATTGTTTCGACGCAAATCGGTTTTCAATTCTTCGCGAATCTTGCACAACGATTCCCCGAGCATAGTTCGCCCAGAGTATTTGGTGGGATCCGGAGCAGTTGGCTCGTTGGAAACCAATCTACTGTCCCAAAAGAAATCTTATGGTGTGGCAAACACAGTCTTGGGCTCTGTAAAATAGAGAACGAAACTACAAACAAATTAATCACCATGTTATTACAGTTTGATATTTATGAAAAGTCATAGTTTCATGATAATAAAAAACAACCAAAACCAAAATTTTTTACTTCCAGTAGAAAGAAGGATCTTAGCCAGATTGGAGTTTTGGGAAACTTTGCACGCAATGCCATCAACTTTACCGATGCAGGTTCCCAGTAAGCCGGGCCCTGAATGTCATCCATGATTTCACGAAAACGGCTAGGTGCATGCTCTTTCATTATTTCAGCGCGCAAATCCTCTCGATCAGCAAATGAGGCACTGTGTGACTGCATGAACTGCTCCACGCTTTGATAATTTATTCCATCAGCTTTAAATGTGGAATTCCAAATGAGGCACTGTGTGACTGCATGAACTGCTCCACGCTTCGATAATTTATTCCATCAGCTTTAAATGTGGAATTCGAAATTCGAAATGTGCTTCGAGTGCTCCAACCACTGTTGAATAGAACTAGGTCTTCACCAGAAACATTCTTAGTAGAAATCTCATAAGCAAAATTGGCTGCCATTTTGGCTTAACTGTTTCGGTAGCTCGACGTTTACAGGTTTAGTTATGTTGTGTCTAATGTAAGAGTATATAAATGACAACCTACGTACCAGCTCTCATTTTGTAAACCCAAATGTGAACTTCTAACAGGACAAAACCAAATACTGGAAAGAGTATCACGGGATGACATTAGTTTCGTAGCTTATCTACGGAGACCGATAAAAACGAAAAGTTTAGCTTCTATGCTGAGAGGAATAGCAAAAAGGAATCGAATTTGCTGATGTAAAATGCGTCTTCTTAGCTCAGTTGAAGATAGCGACACGAAACGTCCTGAGCCAGTTAGCATGACAAACAACATAATACCCAGTGCCAAAACGTCTCTGCCTTTGCAGGAATACGCAGTGCCACCTTTTTGGGCTAATATAGCTTCAGGGCTTTTAAATAGCAAATTCTTATTGTATTAGGTGGAAAGGTCGTTGTTTTCAGAGAAAGGCGTCAGGTAATCGACGTCCCATATACGTAGCTGGGTTTTAGCGAAGTCAATAAATTCCCTACAATAAAATCGGTTTCCATAATGGGTGCTTCCTAACCTGCGCCCGGCCCGGCCCGGCCCAAATTGCCTAAAATGCGGCCTCATGTTAAATTTTCAAAATACACTAGAATTGGATTTTTGGGCCTCAAACAGCCTAAAGTGCGCCCCAGGCCGCAAACTTCCTAAACTGCGGCCCGTCATCCTTGGCCGCAAATTGCCTAAACTGCGGCCCAATCATCCTTGGCCGCAAACTGCCTAAAATGCGGCCCGAACTGTCTTTGGGCCGCAAAATGCCTAAAAGGCGGCCCGAACTGTTTTTGGGCCGCAAACTGCCTAAAATGCGGCCCGAACTGTCTTTGGGCCGCAAAATGCCAAAAATGCGGCCCGAACAGTCTTTGGGCCGCAAACTCCCTAAAATGCGGCCCGAACTGTCTTTGGGCCGTAAACTGCCTAAACTGCGGCCCGAACTGTCTTTGGGCCGCAAATTACCTAGACTGCGGCCCGAACTGTCTTTGGGCCGCAAACTGCCTAAAATGCGGCCCGAACTGTCTTTGGGCCGCAAAATGCCTAAAATGCGGCCCGAACTGTCTTTGGGTGCAAACTGCCTAAAATTCGGCACGAACTGTCTTTGGGCCGCAAACTGCCTAAACTGCGGCCCGAACTGTTTCTGGGCCGCAAACTGCCTAAAATGCGGCCCGAACTGTCTTTGGGCCGCAAACTGCCTAAACTGCGGCCCAAACTGTTTTTGGGCCGCAAACTGCCTAAAATGCGGCCCGAACTGTCTTTGGACCGCAAACTGCCCAAACTGCAGCCCTAACTGTTTTTGGGCCGCAAACTGCCTAAAATGCGGCCAGACCTTTCTTTGGGCCGCAAAATGCCTAAACTGCGGCCCGAACTGTTTTTTGGCCGCAAACTGCCTAAAATGCGGCCCGACCTTTCTTTGGGCCGCAAAATGCCTAAACTGCGGCCCGAACTGTTTTTGGGCCGCAAACTGCCTAAACTGCGGCCCGAACTGTCTTTGGGCCGCAAACTGCCTAAACTGAGTTTAAAGTTCAGTTCAGTTCAGTTCAGTTAAAGTTCAGTTCAGAGTTTAAATTTAAGTACAATCCTATCGAATAGAGTATCATTTTTCCGCAGACATGCCGACATTTGATGAGTAGGCAGTCGATTCTGTGGATTCTATGACGACTTCGGATTCATTCTAAGCCAAAAACTGCCCAGAGTATCTTCAAACTTAGCAAAACGGCTTCATTTTATAGATTTTCGTTAGAAATAGTCAGAACAGTGTTGATTTTCTTGCGATTTTTATCATTAAAGTTACTAAAATGATTTTCGATTAATCCTCAAAAATCTCCAAAATTTTACAATTGTCGCCCCAAAAATCGAATAATTTTAAATGATGTAGTGATGTAGACAAAACATCAAATTTCTTTATTTCTTGTTCGAGTGGACACCATCTGAACAAAAAATTAATTTCCCAGGACCACAATTATACAAACTTTTGTGTTCCTTGTGAAGACAATTTTCATCGGCATCTATCTGTATTTGTATCTGTAAGTAATTTCCGTACATAGTTTTTATTTGAACATATGTAGTTTTCGAAATAAAGCTGAAAAATCTATAATTTTAACTGCCATACTTGAGATAGTTCAAAGAGCAAGAAGTTCCTTCGAAGAAAAAACTAATGATCCCTTTAATATGAAAATATATATGTAATTTATTTTTAGTCCATGTTATTTTAGCTGCCATTTCCAAATGTGATTATTCTTAGTTTCATAACTATATTTTTCTTTTAAAAGCTGTTTTCTTGGTCATGCAACACCTATAGAGCTTCTTATCATTTATAAAAGTATTTATTTTTGAAATCACACGTTTTTGGACTAACCAAAAGCGTTTTTATACAGCAAACAGCACTCAAACCAGTTTGAAAATACGGTGTCCATACAAAGCTAGTGGTGTCCATACATCACCCAGTAAGTGTCGGTACTAAACAAGTAACTTTACGTGTTGAAGATAGACGAAGTGTTAAGTGTCCATACAGTACGAGTTTACCCTACTGTGAAAGGTTGAAATCAGAATCTGAAAGATGTGAAGAAATGCGTCCACGGCGGGGATCGAACCGCCGAGCTTTGGTTTAAGAAGTAAAACGCTCTACCACTGCGCCACATCCCCGGACGTTGAGACTAGATTATTACACTGATTTCAACCTTTCTGGGTTGCTGATATTTAACATACTCCCCTTGCTGATTGAAATTCGGCCTCGAATTTCCAGGAATTGCAGGTCGGGTCCTCAAATCAAAGCACCATTGTGATCTAAGGGCGGCTCCCCGGCTGCCTCCTAACCCGAGGCCATATCATACTTCATTCTTCTTCAAAGCCGGGAGCCTTTACAAATCAAAGAACCATACAACCATATACAATAACCCTTAGCACCACGAGGACCACAATATACCAAACCATCTATCTTGACCTGCAATTCCACCATTCCCAGGCATCACAAACGACTTCATCTCCTCAGAGCGGCAAGGACACGGCACGGTCGCCAAATGTGAAAGGTTGAAATCAGGATCTGAAAGATGTGAAGAAAAGTGTCCAGGGCGGGGATCGAACCGCCGAGCTTTGGTTTAAGAAGTAGAACACTCTACCACTGCGCCACATCCCCGGACGTTGAGACTAGATTATTACGCTGATTTCAACCTTTCTGGATTGCTGATATTTAACACTACCCTCCCCCCAACTCTCCGCTACCCCCTCGAACTCCCTCCCCCAGCCCTTTTTGAAGACAAAAACTAAATAAAGTTGGCTATAAAGTAGTAATGTTTTGAAAATAACTGAGTAAGAGTAAAATTAGAGAACTCGTGTAGTGTAAGCAGTGTAAGCACTTAGACTCAGTGTAAGCAGTGTTCCTTCTAACTTCAATGCATTTCTTGGTGAAAAGATAAGAATCTTTGGTTTTTGCAACCATTCTCTCAGTTCGTCATTGATACACCTGATTGCTTGATATAAATGGAAAGAGGTAACCGAAAAGACAGTTCGGGCCGCAGTTTAGTCATTTTGCGGCCCAAAGAAAGGTCGGGCCGCATTTTAGGCAGTTTGCGGCCCAAAAACAGTTCGGGCCGCAGTTTAGGCAGTTTGCGGCCCAAAGACAGTTCGGGCCGCATTTTAGGCATTTTGCGGCCCAAAGACAGTTCGGGCCGCAGTTTAGGCAGTTTGCGGCCCAAAGACAGTTCGGGCCGCATTTTAGGCAGTTTGTGGCCCAAAAACAGTTCGGGCTGCAGTTTAGGCAGTTTGCGGCCCAAAGACAGTTCGGGCCGCATTTTAGGCAGTTTGCGGCCCAAAGACAGTTCGGGCCGCAGTTTAGTCATTTTGCGGCCCAAAGACAGTTCGGGCCGCAGTTTAGGCAGTTTGCGGCCCAAAGACAGTTCGGGCCGCATTTTAGGCAGCTTGCGGCCCAAAGACTGTTCGGGCCGCATTTTAGCCATTTTGCGGCCCAAAGACAGTTCGGGCCGCAGTTTAGGCAGTTCGCGGCCCAAAAAGAGTTCGGGCCGCATTTTAGGCATTTTGCGGCCCAAAGACAGTTCGGGCCGCATTTTAGGTAGTTTGCGGCCAAGGATGATTGGGCCGCAGTTTAGGCAATTTGCGGCCAAGGATGACGGGTCGCAGTTTAGGAAGTTTGCGGCCTGTGGCCGCACTTTAGGCTGTTTGCGGCCCAAAAATCCAATTCTAGTGTATTTTGAAAATTTAACATGAGGCCGCATTTTAGGCAATTTGGGCCGGGCCGGGCCGGGCCGGGCCGCAGTTTAGGAAGCACCTCCATAATGGGTAAGCTAAGCATCATGAGCAAACGCACTAGCCGATTTCATCTGATGAATCTACTTCCGGGCACGAACTTCACTCTGCCGACCACACTCTTTCAGTTCTGTCAGCAAGCTTGCACAGCATACTGAATAGACAATAACGTAGTTGCATCGCAAAGGATGCGAATCTAAGTGAACCAGTTTGCATTTTGATGGCAGTAGAATATTAACTGATTCTTTATTCACACATTCGCATGCATGAATCTTTGCACTAGTATTTCCTCCAAGTGTGACTCCACTGACTTCCGGTCAGCACTTTTCTTTTATAATGCTTTTTTGGATGCATCTTACTGTAAGCCAGCCTTTTCCTAGCTGTAGTTCACGAAAGTTCTCAAACAAAGTTTCAGCCTGATCAATGTGAAATAGACCACTCTTATCCATTACTTTACTGCTATACTAAATCACCACCAGTTCTTTCTTCATTTTTATAGGCTCTTCAGCTAAATGGCGGAAGGAGTCAGTTTACGTGCTTGTGACCAATCACTACGTGGATATTTGCAACGATATCAGTATCTGTGTCGACTAAAATATATAGATGTTTAGACATTTTTGGTCCACTATAAACAGATAAACAGAAGCAGACTATAAATTCAGTCATTGGTGCGTCGTTGTCTTACTCAGTGAAATTTCAATTGCGCCTGCAAGTTAACTTTTGAAAAGCACGGATGCTGGCATCAAATTGGAGGCGTTTTTTAATTCGAATCAAGGGTGGCTGCTGCAGAGCGATGATCTCAGAGAAATTGTGCAAGATGCTCAAGCTATCCTGGCTGGAAGAGTGGAAGAGTTTCTGAAGAGATTCTGGGTGGATTGTTGATTCAGTGAATGTCATTTATGTGCACATAGCAAATAACCACTTATTGCTGGTTTTTATATTACTTTGCCGAAAGTGCTAGCTAAGAAGAATGCTGTAGCGGATCCGCAGTGCGAAAACAATATTTGTTTTGTCTGGCGTGTTTTGGCAGCATTGTTTCTAAGATAAAAAATCCACAGAAAGTCACTTAGTATAGCCAACATCTACTAAGATAAGTCTTACTATCTACAGCGCTACATTTCCTGTACTACTGATTCAGGTGCCTATATTTGAGCAAGATAATCAGTTGCAGATCAAAATTTTCGCGTACGACAAGACAATCCATCCTCTTCACATCTCTGCTAACAGTATCGCTCTGCTAACAGTATCGCTTCTACGAAGGCTCGTGTAAACTTATTGCTCCTATCGCAAAATGATTATAACCACTTTAGTTTAATCAGAAATTTACATAGACTGTTGGTTCGTCAAACAAAAGATAAGTGTAGAAAATACTTCTGTCATAGTTGTTTAGTTCCACTATCAACAGAAAAGAATTATAACATGCACACCGAAAACTGCATGGAAAACCTGCAGCGAATAGAAATGCCAGCTGAAGGGGCCAACGGAAAAGCTATCTTGGAATTCATGCAGTGAAAAAATTCGGTTCGATCTCCGCATGTACTTTAGGCCGATTTTGAATGTCTCCTTACTTCTATGAATACACACAGTAATCACACAGAATCGTATACCAAGCTGTACTCACGCCATGACCCATGTAGCTTTGGTCTTGTTGGTTATTGCTGCACCATTGTAATGTTACGGATGAATTAAAACTCTAAAAGTTAAGAAAACTCATTAAACTACGAGTTGCGACCTAAATTGGAATTGTTGTTGTCTGTTGTTTTTGAAATCTATTGTTCAGAATTTAGAATGCAGTGTGTGAACGTCCAAGCAGTCTTTGTAATTATCTTTTGATCTTGTGAGTATCAGAGTTGCCAGCCAGTTCAAATCATTCGAAAACTTACTAATCGGGACATAGGTTCTAGCGTGGTTAAGAAACTAGGTTTATAATAGTGTTAGAACGCGAATGAATAGCGCAAGAAGAGAACAGGAACTCAGTAGAAAATAGGTGCAGGAAATAAGGTCGAGAATAGCGTTATAATCTGCATAAGTAGTGCCAGAAAGGATAGGAATCGAGCAGAATATGAGCTAATAAGGATTGATCAGGGTACTAACAAATAACGGAGAGGTCGTTACCACTCCAGGGTCAGTAATAGGCCCCAACCTTAGTCCCTGATCAACTAACGGAGGAGTCGTTACTCTTCCCCAGGCCTTAACAGGCCTCCTGTTGCTTGAAATTGGTTCAAAAGTTCATTTAAAGCGATTTTATACCAGTGAAGAGGAAAGTCTATCAAACTTATCACTTAAAAAGTAGTGAATCATTGCAGAAAATGCCGTTAAAGATGACATATACGGTCATAAGTTGGAAGATGGGTCACTAAAACATAAGTATTCGTAGCTAGATGTATGAAATAGGGTTTGGGAGCACTAATATGTGCTAGTTAGGCCTAATTAGCAGTAATTAGGCAGTAATTAATGAATTTTGAAGATTTTTAGTGAAAATATAACTTGGGTTTATCTGAAAGGCAATTTCTTCCTGGTTCCAAAAATCCAAAATCGGTCTTTTAACTCCCAATATTGCGAAAGATATGGGTTAAAATAGTTTTGTAACTTTAAATTTTAATTCTTTAATTTTAACCTTACGTAAACTTCTTAAGTGGGCGTAACAAACACTTGTTGTTACGCCCATTCATTCTTTCATTCATCCCCCTATCCATTCTTGGGCTTCTGTTGGCCCTCTCCCAGCGAAGACTTGCCTCGCAGAGGAAGACTTAGTGTACACTTCATAGGTGATGATAGGTTCGGAGGGGGCATAACCCTCTCCCTAATTATTAGAATAAAAAGAAAATAAGTGGTCTTAGGTAGTTACGTACGTAGATTATTAATATGTAATTTTTATTAGTTAAAAATTAGGTAGTTCTTTGTATGCACTGATTTTGCGTAACAATTGCCCTCCTGTTCCTTACGGTAGGGACTTCCAGCTCCAGCGAGGGAGGCAATTGTCGCTGGGATTAACAGGGCGGCCTCCCTTGTTCTTGCCCGAAAAATCGTCACTAAAAGGAAGAGAAAGGGGCCAGTGAATAAGGGAGCGCCTGAAAAATACCAAGCATAAATTTTACAAAAGTTTACAGCAACAATAGTAGTTAATATTCATTTTTTCATATTGGGCCCCGAGAGGCCTTTAGTCTCCATTATTTCATTTTTTATTTCAAGAAAGTTAATATTTTTATCAGAAACTTTCCCCTTTGGTTACCTTTATGTGTTAACCAAAAAGTCTGGAAAGTTTCTGGAGATTCAACTCTGGAAATTTATCACACAAAGGGGTCATAATTCTAGACCCCCCATAAATCTCCACACCGGTGGGCCAGGCGTGCAAACAGCCCACGTCGGGTCTGCGGTCACAAAGGGGATTTCCAGAAGAGTCTGGAAATCCCTTCCGCTTCAAAGAGACCGGTAACAGGCGTGAGGTCGGCTGACTGGAATTTCAAAATTTCCAGTCAGTATTGCTTCAGCTCCGGCCGAGAGCGGCCGTGTATCCCCCCTCTCTTTCAATGCGTTCTCCTGGTGTGCCAGCGTTTTGGCCGGAGAATCCCCAACGCATTTAGACCCCCCTTAGGAACACGAGTTAGGACCTCCTCTGGCCCACACAGGTCAGAGGAGAAGATCTGAGTCTACACGAAGCAATACACGCACGATCTAGGGCTATATGAGCGCATTATGCTCGGCCAGATTCACACAGAAACGCACCTTTTCTAGGTTTTAGAAGGCCCTTTTTGGGCCTATTTTACTATGGGTTTTTCGGCCTTCGAGCCTTTAATTTTAATCAAAATATAGCCCTTTTTTGGCTCATTATTAATTTAAAATTAGCGAGCCCTCGTGGCCAGTTTTTACACCTTTTAATCAGCGAGCCGTCGTGGCCAGTAATTTTATTTTCATTTTATCAGCGAGCCCTCGTGGCCAGTTTTTCATTTTTATCAGCGAGCCCTCGTGGCCAGTAATGTTATTTTTATTTTTATCAGTGAGCCCTCGTGGCCAGTCATTTTTACTTTTTCACATTTTTTGGGGTTATTTAGTAATGAAGGGATTTTGAGTGGGGACCCACCCTTGAGTTGAGATAGGAGGTCCCTTGGTTACGACCTCGTGTTCTGGACTGAGTTAAGTCTAGGGAATAATTCTCCCCACAGCCGGCAATTAGGAATTGTCGGCCATATTCGTACAGTTAGGCACTACTGATGTTAAAACTATTGTCTGCAATTGTGTTATGTTATTTGTGTAGGTCGGCTACCTAAAATTAATAGGAATTAAAACTCAGAAACGGCTTTAATTACTAATTATTCAGCCTTTTTGAGGGGAATGGCCGGCTTCCCCAAAGTTAATTTAATCAAGCTGTCCTTAGCGGAATTGGTTATTGTTGTTTAGTAATAATTGCCGAGCAATTATTACTCGTTTAGCTTTCCCGCAAAACTTTCAAAGTTTCAAAGTTTATAGTCCTTGTTAAAGTGCAAACTTACAAACTTTGGGCTCCAGACGGAGACCCGTTAATTCCAAAACTACGACAAAATGTGCATACAAAGAATAGGTAGATTTAGGTAGATTTAGGTAGGAAAGTGTTAGGATTTGTATTATAATGTGTAGTCGTTTGTGTTGCTATTGGCGTGATTGTGACCATTATTGTGTGAATGTGAACCCCAAATTTACGTACTTGGCTTCTTGGGTAAATTCCTTATGGATTATGAGGTTCCAAGTTTAGCCCCTTTTAAGTGTGAACTCTGAACCAAAATTGTGTGACTGTGAGTGTGACTGAGGGCAGACTATGTAAACTCCCTTTGTTTGATAAGGGTCTTGGAAATGCCAGAATGAATGTGTAATTACTCAGATATTAAGCAGGAACAGGGCCAAATTGAGTAGCAATTTGGCCCTTGATCGTAAATAATTAGGGGATCTATTTCGGGTAAAGCCTAGACGCGTGTCTGACGTATAAATTGCCCGTTTCGGAGGGAATGCAGTCTAAAATGTTGTTTACATATTGTTCTGCTTGACGGTTAGGGCAGATTCTGCAGCCTAGGGTCACGGGGACCCCCTATTAGGTCTGCAGATCTGTCGGATTTCCGGTCATCCGTGTAGGTTGCCCTGCGATTAGGGGACGGATGAGCCGCAACCATGAAATCCAGCACTAACCGGGTTAGAAATGAAGATAATGCATAAAATAGGTAGAAATTTGTCGCAATTAAAAGTCTCATAACAAATGTCCGATTAGCGGACTGGTAGTTTAATCAGTTCTAGGTAAGAAAATTATTGCAGTCTTGTTGTATATCTGGCGCTTTTAATAATTGGGAAATAGTTAGGTCTAGTTAGGATAAGGATAGTAATGGTCCTGGCCTAGACTTATCATGGGCTCACGGTCGTTACGTAATCACTTAACTTCCCATGTCAAGAGGCCAAAAGACGAGCCAAACTAAAAGAAAAGAAGTAGACCCGTGCTGAGATTCGAACTCAGATTCGCTGGATTAGTAGGTCCAGTGCTCATCCATTGAGCTACACGGGTTACAATTAGAACGAGTTCAAGCTAGCCTATATAAGGAAGCAATGTAGCAATTTAGCACATGTGCAGTTCAGTAATACATTGCATGTGCAATTTACGCATATGTGAAAACAAACTTTAATTGTGTTTTTCTCACTAATTACTTAATATTTTTCGGTGCTGTAAGCACAAAAAATATTCAGCTTTTCAAGCTCTACAAAACTATGTAACTTTTATCCAAATTCGTGTTCTTCAAAATTCCTCAAATTTATATGCCAGTTTAGCACAAATTTAAACAAGCTCAAGTGAAAGGGTGGTAGATTGCGCGTCTACCACTCGGCTGGCTGCCAGGGTTGCCAGCGCCGGATCGAATAGCGTTCGGTACGGTTCCCCGAGCTTCTTAGGTAGTTATGTGGAAAGTAGTTAGCTATTTAGTTCGGTTAGGTCGGTAGGTCGGTAAGTAGGGACTGCGTAGAATGGCTGCTGAGACAGTGAGTGAGTGAGTTTTTGCATTCTTGGTAAAGAAAATAGCTGAAATAATTATATGCAAACACTCACTCACAAAGCAGCATCTTAATTTATTTTTATTCAATTGTAGGTAGGAAAACTGATTAGCCATAGAATGTTTAATCAAATAATCAGCGATATTAATTCATAAGTTAGCATTACGTAGGTCTCAGTAATTTAATTTACTTAGGTAGTTAGGCAGTAGCTAGGTTAATTGTAGCAAACATCAAATATCTGACCATCTTCCAACCTTAGAAATTCATTTAAAAACATCAAGTTTTGTATACGTTTAAGATTAGCAGCGGGCCACGGGAAACAAGCCTGTTTCCCGTGGCAAATCAACGAAATTGGGCCAGAACCAGGCCAGAAATGCAAGTTTTGTTCGGTCATTTAATCTGTTCAAGCGAACCTGTGAGTTTCTGTCAGAATCCGTTTGTAAAAGACGGGCCAGGCGGCCCGGTTTGTGCAAGAAAAGGATAGAAACTAGCAAGGTTTCCGAATAATGTACGAATAGCGAAGTTTACACGTTTTGTAAGAATTGTTTCATCCAGCTGCAAGTCAGCAAGACCTAATTTGGGTCCAGACGTGAGAACATTACGAATCGTTTTGTCTGCGCAAAGAATTACCTCAAGTTTAATCAAAATCAACAAGTTGTAATCTAAAATGGCCAAGAAGGTCTGTTTTGTGACAAGAAGTTACTAAGAACAGTTAATTTTGTCAAAAAGGCAATAGCCAATGGTTTGATGTCATTTCGCCAATTCACGAGTTCAAATAGGGCCCAAAATGCACATTTTGGGCCAGGAAAGCAAAAGAACGAGTAATGGTTGCTGGGTTCGATTCCCGCACCATAACCTTGTACTAATGGGTTTTAACCCATTTGATTCAGGTGCGCGGAAAGTCTCCAGTTCGAAATCGAAGTCAGCAAGCTAGTCGGACTGGGATCAGTCAGTGGAAGTCTTTGGATTATCAGAGTCAGTAGTAGTCGATTAATTATTGGATCCGGAAGCGATCCCTGAAGTTGAAGTTGGACCTATCAGACAGACAGTTGCGGAGCCTAATCACTGTAGGTACCTTGTGGACTTAGAGCATAACTAAGGTCGAGATCAGAGACGAATCCTGCCGGCACTTGATATCACTTGGGCAAACTGTACCGTGGACTTTGACATTCCAAAATTACTCATTATTTCTTTGCTAGAAAAATGTGCAACCTTATCCAGTTCAACCTTCTCGCCTCCGGGGCTCAGTCCCCCCTGTCTCTGGCTTGAGCTTAGGTAGCAGCCAGAAGTTCATTGTATCTTGAGAGCAGAAGAAACCGAAGAAGCACCAATCCTTGAACTTTGTATAACTGTGTTTAATTTCCATTAATTAGAGATAAGTAAGGAAGGACTACCGAACCCCCCAACTGTTTCGCGTTCCTCAAATTCTATCCCACACAGCATCCCTGAACTGAGTGTCGGAGCGAAAGCGGTGACCGACTTTCAGGGGCTCACCCAAAGACCGTCCCTAGGTTAATAATTAGTAATTTAGTTTATTGTGAGATTAGTTTGACAGTCCTATTGTAAGGGGACGTATAAAGAGTAACAAAGCACGAGCATATAGGGTAACACACAGCATACAGGGAGATCGAGTTAGAAAGAGTTAGTAGAGTAGAAGGGTGTAAAAGGCGTTAAGAGTATCGACCTTGTCCCCAATAACTTAATCAAAGTTTGTAATATTATTCCAGATTGGAATAATATTAATAATAACCTAGGAAGAGAAAATATCTGGCAACTCTGGTACAGTAAACGTGTACTGTATCTGATTGTATTGTAACCTAATCGTTAGCATTGTAGTAACTGTCAGTTTAAACGCACAGCATTGTACGACTTGTAATTGTAGTGTTTTCATTAAATTATCAGTTTGTTAGTTATCGACTCTTATCACAAGCAATAAAGGCGCGTTTGCCTTCGACTACGGTGCGCTTACCGTATAAGCTTATTACAAGCAACCAAAGGCGAGTTAGCCTTCACACACGGTGCGTTTGCCGTGCAACTACTAGCCACAAGAAAGAACCGAAGATCCAGTGAGGAAGAACTCATTCAAAGCCAGTGCTATTCACGGAAGCAAGTGCTGACCCCGCTTGCTGATTCAATTGGAAATCATAAAGGAAGCAAGTGCTGACCCCTCTTGCTGTCCGATTGGAAATCAACTCAGGAGCCTCAAACGAACTCACCGACAAAGACCCCTACCAAGGTTGGCTGCAGAGAATCTCTGATTCTGGAACACCACCTTTCAGAGATCTGGTGCTTAAGTCTGCTTCATTGCGAACAGACGCGCTGACCTTCCGTGTAAAGAAGAGAAGTTTAGAGTTTGGAGCAGATCGTCTCTTGGATCTTGCTCACTTCATTACACGGTAAACAGTAAGACTTGGAGCCCCCAGTGAGGAACCAATCCTGCAAACCCCGGTGAGGAACCAATCCTGCAAACCCCAGTGAGGACCCATTCCATCAATCCTGAACAAAGACAGAGGAATTGGAAATAAGGTAAGTAGTCCAGTGAGGACATCACGACCCAACAGAAGAAGAATTAAGCTTAAGCGAGGATCAACCTTAACCTTGACGAGAAGTCAACTTCGCCCATACCGACTGGTGCAAGAATAAATGGATCAGCTTGAACAGCTCAACGGAAACGGGGATGGACCCCCGAACATTCCTCCACCTGTGGCACCTGGTTTTGGCCAGCCTGGCCACCCGCCTAATCCTATCCTGCCGCAATGGAACCAATGGCCAAATTTCAACAACGGCAATGTGGAGGATCTTTTGGGACAATTGCGCGATAGCATTCAGAATCAAGCCATAGCAGCGTCATACCGGGATATGCCCTGCTATTCAGGAAAAGATCACGAAAACTTCGATGATCATCTTGCCAACTACGAGAGATTCAGCCAAAGGCTTAATTTGGACGAATATCAGAAAGTGATGAATTTCTCCTCTACCCTCAGGGGCCGAGCGGCAGAAATCTACAAGTGTATGCCCAGGGGGGCTATGCAGCAAGACGACTGGGAAGCCTCTGTGAGGTCCCTTAGGGAACATATGATTCCCCCACTCACTGATATGCATGCAACTACCAAGCTGTTGAGCATTCGGCAGATGCCACACGAGTCTGTGGCGGACTATTCCTTGCGGCTACAGAAGTATGCCCGCATAGCCTGGGATGATCGAGGAGACCCAGAATTCTTGGAAAATCTGAAATTGAAGACATTCCTGATCGGACTCAGGAATGAGTTCAAGCCGCATTTCCCAATGGACACGACCGAATATTCAGTTGCCTTCACGAAGGCAAGGCAAGCAGAAGGCGTATATCCCGGAGAGGGGACGCCTGCCTTTTTTAAGTGGACCCTGAAGCCGCGGTTCCCAGCACGAGCCTTACAGGCCCCGCCTTGCTGAATACGATCACATCATTGGTTCAGAGCACTGCCTTGTTGGCCAACGAGATCAAGGGAATCAAGATTGCTGGATCAGAACAGTCCAGGTCTGCCCCGCAGCCTAAAAAGGGAAACGACAAGATCCCTTTCCCGAATGATTTCAGATGCTTCAACTGCGGACGAGCAGGGCACTCGAAACGCGAATGCCGGTCTCCTGGAGGTGGAGCTTACCGGCCCAGAAACGATTATCCAGGACCCCCGCGTCCTAACTATGGATCCAACAACAATGGAAACTCTAATCAATTCCGCTCCAGCAACGGACCTCCCCGGTACCCGTCCAATGGGTACGGAGGAGACAGAAACCGGAACGGCGGTTATCCACCTAGACCTGGACCTCCAAATCAGAATCAGCAGTACCCACAGCCGAGGCCGCAGTGGAACCGGAATGATGGGCGGAGTGCCGTAGAGGCAGTGAATGCCCCATATAGATCACGATTTGCCGATGTTGGACAGCCCCGAGGTGGGCCTGCCCTGGTGCAGACAATAGCTGCTGAACCTGAGGGGAAGTCAGGGTACTTCCCCCCGGGGCCAACTCAGCTGCCTACTCAGATCTTGCAGCTGGAACAGGAGATCAAGGATCTAGGAGGTCAGTACTTCGCTACTCCTCCCTACGTCAAGATGGAACAGCCGAAAGGTAAGACTGCGTACACGTTGAACACAGATCAGGAAGCAGCAGATCCTGAGACAGAGCGATTGGATCGTTAGCTCCATGCCCTGCCTATGTATCAGAAGCCGATGTCTGTCACGTATCCGAGGACGCATCGGTTGGAAGAGCCACAGACCATTGAATATGGTTATCTCTCTCATGTGAAGAGGAGATTATCCGCCGAATCAGGGGCTGCCCGTCCAATCACTGGAGGGAGCTCGGAAAGAGAAAGCTCTTGCTCATCTGAGAAATCGAGCACTGAGCCTGCACGACAGACCCGTCCAGCGGAAGAAAAAGCGACTGAGCCAACTGGTCAGCGGTCGGAAGAACCGGGAAAACTGCCTAGTGGCCCGAGTTGGAGGCCCTCGGTTCGGATACCTGAGGGAAGACCGACACAAGTCAGGGGACGTTCACTAGGACGTGGACTCGGACTGAGAAGAAGTCCCTGGAGTCAGGATCTGACTCAGTGCTATCCAGCTCCTCGTTTTCAGTCAGTACCGCCGCCAGATTCCCTAACTATCGGACTTGGCGAAGCCGTACGGGAATTTCGCGTGCAACTCGGGTTGTCACCCGCTCCTCAAATGGAGGCTATTCTGGACCAGCAAAAGAAACTGGCCCCGCCATCTCAGATAATGTCGGTAGGACCCGACCAGCAGCCCAGGATTGCTGCAGATATGCCTGCCATCATGCAAAGCGCACAGAAGGTCCTTGCTCAGGGTAGCAGGATAATGGATATGTTGCGCGCTCCTTTAGTATCTGAAAAGGAGCTAATGGGCCAGAATGGCCAGAAGAAAGAAATGATAAAGACCGACCCCGAGGAACCAAAGAAAGAAGTTCAGCAAGCATTTAACGTCATTGAAATGGGCCCAGCTATGAAATTTGCCAGAAGAGTATTGGACCGACTGGGAGTCAAGGTCTCAGAAGAGGAATTGATCTGGGCATTGGATCCCAGTGTTTTCATGACCCAGGGAGGTCCTACTTCCTCGCGCCAGATGGAATACCGGATCAGTGACCTCATCAAATACCCGGAACGGGGAAGATTCAAAATCATTGACCAAGAAGCCATTTACGAGGTCACTCGGCGAATTCTAAAGAGACTCGGGAAATCTGTGACTGATGAGCAATTTTATTGCAGTCTGGACAGTGATGTTTTGGAAGCCTCTGAAGGTTCACCTCACGCTGGCAGACTTGACCTGTCGGTTGAGAATCTCCTTAGCCCATCCATGCCTTTGACCTGGAAGCAGATGGAAGCTGACAAAGAAGATGCTGATTCCTTGATAGAAAAAATGAAAGAGTTAGGTCAACATGGAGTCATGGTACTGGACTCGCCGGAAGGGAGTTCCGATGAGTCAATTAGTTCTGACAGCTCAGACGGAACAGATGAAGATCTGGAAAACGCGGTGAACAAACTCTAATCACAAAGGGTCCGCGTAAATTTGAACGCCATCGAACCGGTCACGATCAAGACAAAGAAGAACCGCGGAAGCAAGAAGAAGCGTAAGAAGGTCATCCAGAAGATAAAGAAAGTGTTAGGGGAGGTGCAGATCCCTAAATCTGACTTGTGTCCCCAGGATATCAAGTTTCTGCGCAGACTTCTGAAACACGTGAGAACTAAAGAAAGAAAACGTGCTCAGAAGGAAGAGCGACGAAAGTGGCAAATGAAACAGGAAAAAGAGCGTTATTGGGAAGCTCAACAGCGATTCCTACGGGCTAGAGCCCGAATGGAAGCCGTGAATGTTGTCCGGCAAACTACGGACACACCACCCAGTCCAAAGCGGAAGTCGCCCGCTCCGGTTCATCAAAGCGCCTTCCGATCTAGTTCTGTTCCTGCCGTGGCGCGATTGCCAAAAGCGGAGATTAAAGAAGTCATTCCTAAAGACAAAGAAAAGAAAGGACCTGTCCCAAAGGCGACCGGAAAGCCCAAGGGCATACGGGCTCTTCCGGTGCCCATTTTGCTGATGTGGGCCGTGTTTGGCCTAGCTATCGCCATGCTGATACCCTGCGTTAACAGTCAGGGTGGAGATGATTACTTCACCCAAAGGGCAAAGGCAATGAACACCATGGTGTCTACTAAGTGGGGTTTAGCCCTATCACCGAAAGGATTGATGGCCACCTATACCAAGACTGAATATGTTCCAATCCTGATTCACATGAAGATGCCTAAGCCGCCCCAGGTCAAGAAGATGGAGGCGTGGGTATTCTTCTGTTCGCTGTGCGGAGGGAAACCGACCGCTATTCCGGAGGGCTTACAAGCACAGTGTAAGAAATGTGACACCCCCCGAGGCTATCTGAAAGAGCAGCTTGCGGATTGCCCTCACGAACCTCATCTGACAGGCCTGATCAAGAATGTGACGGAAGAATATCATGAGATGTATGGAGGAATCCTGAATACCAGATACTACTCGTCCATTATGAAGATTATTTGCGACAAGAGTCCCATCTTGTGCAACACCTCAACACCGCAGTATCAGCATTACAACGAATCCCTGTACGCCGATCATGGCTATCAGCATGTGCAATCCAAGTTCCCTTTGCGCCGAGATAAAAGAGCTATTGGAACCATATTAGGAGTAGTAGGACTGGGACTGTCCATTTCCAACACCGTGCACTTGGGATCCATGAAGAACAAAGTCAACGCACTCATTGAAGCTACACAGAAGTTGGACGAACAGGTAATTGCCCATGAAGAATCTCTCGAAAAGCTGGTGGAAGCGAATGAGAATGTTTACTCATTCATGCATTACTCATTACAAGAGCTCGTAGGACTAATCAATTCAGCCCGATGCGAGGCTCTGACAATGAGCACTCAAGTGCAGTACTCACTGATCGTGTCTAACTTTGAACACTCGCTCAAACACAGTATTGACAGCGTTATGGCAGCCGGGCTTGATGGGAGAATATCCCCTAGCCTCATCAACTTCAAGATTATCCGAGACATAGTCCACGGCCATGCTCAGCTGAATCAGTCAATTCTGCGGGATGAACCTAGCCTGATCTACAGATTTGGGAATCTATCCTGTCAGAATGGACATCCGGAAGTTGCTGTTTGGTTTCATCATGGAGATACCTACCCCTACAAGAGAAGATGTCGCGACCGTCTACGAAGTCAGTAATGTTGGTTACAATGACTAGTCATGCACAGATGAAAGCTCCAGTTCCGCGGTATGTGAGGCACGAAGCTAACCACAAGAAATCTGAGTTTTCGGAGATCAAACTATCAGAATGCCAGGCATCTCCAGGATTATGGGTTTGTGGACCAGATGCGCTAGTCGCTACTCCACAATCCGCGTGTCTCAGGGCTATTGTGTCAGCCGCGCCTATTGACGCAGCAAACTGCCGACAGCAGATGATGGTCAAGGTCTTGACCCCAGATACGGATTTTGCCTCTACACCTGCAGGAGTGCTGATCAGAACAAGTCATCCAGAAATCATGGTAACTCAGACTCCGCAGTTGCAACACGTATCACGAGGAGAGACTATTGCCGCACCCAGTCACGGAGTAGTTTGGTTGGAGCACGGTACTTACAACCATATTATCATTGATGATCTGGTACTGACTAGTGCCATTGAAGTCGTGCAGTATTCCGCACCGTTAGTAACGTACCGAGTACCATTTGAAGCTCCTAAGCTGGATGTGGTCCCAATCCAGTTCACTGACTTAGAGCGGGCGGAATATGAAAATCGGGCCGTGAAGAAGATCCTGAAAGAACACCAACTCACAGCGCCATTGCTAATTCATCCACTCAATATGAATGTCTGGACAGGGTTCCTGATCATCTTGGCCCTGTTAGCTGTGGGCGTGGTTATCACCATCTGGTTCTCACCTTGCCTTAGCGAGTTTAGAGAGGACCTGCTCAATAAATTCCGCGGATCCTGCCACGGCCTCGGGCAGCGACTTAGTAGATTGGGAACCGGGAACCAGAGAGTTCCCACTTCACCGCCCACATCCCCGCCAGCCGGCTCTAGTCCCTCAGATGGCCGCAGCCGCTCACCCTTGTTGGAGAATCCAACAATACCATTGCAGTCCATCATGAGTCATAGGAATGCGGGGACGAGACCCCGCTCATACGTTCACCCGACCGGAGGACACCTACGATTCGAAGACATACCACTTGAGCCGCTGCCATCGTACCGGCACCACCCACGAGAAGGGTCGGTGCCTATCCGACCTAGGAGACCGCTTCTCTCCGAATCAGAGGAAGACAGAAATGATGAAGCACCATTCCACCCTCTTCAACAACGTGGTAACGATTTCGAGGAGGATGATGGTATCCGGCGGGTCCCGAGTCCGGATCTCGGCAGAACGGGCGCCAGAGCAAGAATCCCTCTGTCGTTCGAAGTCGGCGCCAGGGCTGCGAGCCCTCCGCCTCCTCGGAGGAGTTCAGGAAACCGATCAAAAGACTCTTCGACGGGGAGAAGACCTAGAGATCGCATATGGAGCGTACATGACGTTCCGGAACATCTTTCTGAATACCGCGCCCCTAGCGGATCCCCCCTGCTGATGGACATTTCCCTGCATGGAGCAACAATGACGGCTCTCCTAGACACGGGAGCGAACATTACTGTGATTTCTGACAATATGGTGAGGAAACACAAATTACCCACCATCGAACTGGAAAAGCCGAGGTGGAGCTTGTCAGCCACCGGACACCGAATGAATATAGGCAGAAAGATAGAAGGGGAAATCGCCTTCCCTGGGGTAGCCTACCCTCCGGTGCCCCACACTCTCTACGTCAGTACTAATGCTCCACAGGACATCTTGTTAGGCACAGACTTTCTGGCCAAATTTCATGCCTCCTTCGAAATTTCGGTTCATACGAACGAAATTAAGATACATTCCACTCATCCGCCGGGGATCTATAGCATTCCCATCTCTACGCCGCAGCATCCTTTGGAAACGGCATATAGAGTGACCTTGATGGAAGATTTTTCCTTGCCTGCGCGTTCGCGGGCAATAATCAATGCGATGGTGGAAATCCCGCCAGACGTCATCCTCAATGTTGAAGGAGATTTTGACCCGCATCCTCATAAGTTCAGCTCGCCTCATCACCCTGATCGCCCGCTGGCCTGTCTGCCAGCCCGAGTTAGACTGGATACGAAGCATATCATCATCTATCAGGAGAACTATTCCCGAGATCCCATCAAGCTGTATGCTAACGAGTGTATGGGCAGTGTCACTCCACAAGTCCCAGACAGGAACCACTTGGAAGAGGAAGCTGAAGACGGATGCAAACTGTATTACGATTACGAAAGAAATTGATCAGTTTTGTGAGTCCTTGGTGAAGAATGAGAAAGTGTTTTCTCATCACCCCTATGATGTTGGAAAGTGCTCAGTATTTCAGGCCAACATTAACACGGGAACCACATCACCACTGTATTTTCCTCCCTACAGGCTGCCCGTTCATCTACGGGAGACGCTCTTGGAAGAACTTAAAGAGATGCTGAAACATGGCTTTATTCGACCTTCTCAGAGCCCCTGGGCATCCCCCATGCTCTACGTACCAAAGCCAAACGGGAAGTGGCGGTTGTGTGTGGACTTCAGGCGGATCAACCAAGTCTCGCAACCTGATATCTACCCACTTCCGAGAATTGATGACGTACTAGCCGCGTTGCGAGGTGCAAATTACTTCAGCACGCTCGATCTGAATAAAGGATTCAATCAGATAGAACTAGATGAGGCTTCTAGAGCCAAGGCAGCATTCAACACATTCCACGGCCAATTTGAGTATAATGTCTTGCCCTTCGGGGTGAAGTCTGCCCCCGGAAACTTCCAGAGATGCATGGAACGTGTCCTGGGAGATCTGCAATGGAAAAAATGTATCATCTATATTGATGACATCCTGATCTTCTCCAAAGACTTTAGTGAGCATTTAGAAATCATGCAGGAGATATTTGACCGATTGCTTGCGGCCGATCTGAAACTGAACACGGAGAAATGCTCATTCCTGCAGACGCAAGTCAAATATTTGGGACACACGATATCCGCAAAAGGCGTGGAGCCTTTGGCCGATAGGATCAAGTCCATCCAAGAATTCGCCCAACCAAAGTGTGTCAAGGATGTGGAAAGCTTTCTCGGCATGTGTGCCTACTATGCCAAATTCATCAAAGGATTTGCCTCTCTGGCTAGTCCCCTGTACCAGCTGAAGAAGAAGGAACATAAGTTCAAGTGGCAGGCAGTCCACCAGAAAGCGTTTGAGACATTAAAACAAGCCTTACAGGAGGCCCCTGTGTTGGCCCATCCGGACATAGACCGCCCCTTTGTATTGCATACGGACGCCTCTGACCTTGGCCTCGGCGCTGTGCTGTCGCAAGATCAAGAGGACGGGAAGGAACATCCAGTAGCCTATGCTGCGAGGTCCCTGAAGAAGCATGAAAAGAACTACAGCACTCATGACAAGGAATGCTTAGCGATAAAGTTCGGAATTCAACACTTCCGGCACTTTTTGTATGGAGGACCTCCATTCGTAGTGGTAACGGACCACTCAGCCTTGCGGTGGCTAATGACAGCGCCGCCTCAGAATTCGCGACTGGCTCGGTGGAGAGTCGAACTCAGCGAATATACCTTTGACATCAACCACTGACCAGGAAAAGATAACAGTAACGCTGATGGGCTGTCCAGAAACCCGCTGTTCAGAGACATTGCGGGGCCAAAACCCAATCCTCCCCTCAACGTACGCGTCATTACTCCTCCGATCGAAGCCGAAGTGGCCGACGGACTGATTGGAGCAATCAACTGTTTAGTCGCCTGTCACCCTACTCCGGGCAGGCACGTCATGATGGTTCGTACCAGGAGTTCCTTCAAGTCTGCGCCACGGCACAGCGTGGACGAACTGTCTGAACGGATGAGATCCGTCGACCTCAGGACCTTGGATGAAGCGGATGCAGAGGAAGCATTGGTCACTGTGCACAAACCTCGGAAGGGTGCGCAACTGGCATCGCAAGTGGGCAATGAGCGGGAACAGAAGGATCTTGACCTGCGTAGTTCTTCGCAGGCTGGGAAGTCATTGGCTGTCCCGGACGTTGAAGCGAAGGTACGACATGTGGACTCTGATTCCACGCCGTCTCAAAATAATGATGACCCCGCAGTAAGTCCTCCTGCGGAGTCAGGGGAACAGAACCAGGAGGATTCGCCTCACCACAGCGCAGAGTCTATGTCGTCTGGATCTTGGGATGCCAACTTCTTCGCACCCAATCCTCAATAGAAAGAGGATCAACAGGGGGCTCCACTGGAGCCTCAGGGGGCGGATAGAGAGAATATCCCAATAGAAGAGCCCCTGTACCTGACCAACACTATTTGGGACCGCTTGATAGAGCAACAAGAAAACGACATCTTCTTTGCAGCCATCAAGAGATATTTGATTCATGACATCTTACCAACTGACTTTACCAAAGCGGTAAAGATTGCTGCGGCCGCCGTTGAATTCATCATTGATGACGACGTCCTCTACCGACTATCTAGGAATCGGGAGGAAACCACCAGACAGCTAGCAGTACCTATTCCTCTGCGAAAACACGTGTTACTGGCCGCGCACGATAGTCCTTTGGCAGGACATCTTGGAATTGCGCGAACACATACCCGAATACAGAGGAACTACTGGTGGCCCTCTCTATGGGCATCGGTCAGAGATTGGGTTAATTCGTGTAGAATATGCATGGCCCATAAGGCCCCGCACCGAAAGAAAAATGCTCACTTGCACACTATCCCACCTACTGAACCGTTTGACCGGATTCATGTGGACATTATGGACATGAGAACACCTTCCATTCACGGTCATAGGTACGTGATTTCATTCATTGATTCGTTCTCCAAATACGTGGTAGCAGTCCCAGTAAGGGTTGCTACGGCACTGGTGACTGCATACGTGTTTGTTGAACACATCCTGCTCAAGTTTGGGGCCCCGAGAAAGTTGGTAAGCGATCAGGGCGTCCAGTTTGTATCGGCACTGAATAAGGCCATCTGCAAGCTAGCAGACGTTCGAAAGGTTGAGACAACCAAATATAATCCTAGTAGCAATGGACAAATCGAACGCTGGCATCGTACATTGAAGCATATGTTGCGAACAACCGTGCAGGAGCACATTGATTGGGACAGAATGATCCCCTACTGTACATTTGCCTACAACACAAGTGTTCACGCCTCCACCGCGGAAACGCCATTCTACTTGGTTCACGGTTGGGATCCGACACTGCCCAACAGTTACAAGTTAATTACACCTTCGGAGCTGCATCATGTGCCTGATTACGTGGCGCAAGTGTCTGAAGGTCTCAGGAAGGCCTGGAAATATGCCCGAGACCATATACAGGCTGCCCAAATTATTCAGGAAAGAAATTACAACCGCGGCGTGCGGCGGATCGCTTTCTTACCTGGGGACCTGGTCATGGTTCAAGCACCACAGAAATCCGGTCCTCATGTGAGTCATAAGTTGCGACCATTCTATGTGGGACCATACAGAATCGTGCACCCACCTATGGCTGATGTTAGGCTAGTTAATTCACGGAAGGCGCAGATTCACAAGGTAAACTTCAGGAGAATGAAACCCATTCCAGCCCCTCACGTATTGCCATTATCTCCGGAGGATCAACTAACGGAAGAACTGGACACTGACAGGAACTTGTTGGCAGAAGCGGATTCCGACGAGGATGTTCTGTCCACCGCGCCCACCCTCGGATCCAAACCGGAGAGGAAGTCCCGTACGTCCCGGAGAAGATCCCCTTCGCCTGACATCAGGAAGCCCATAGATCAATTTAGTGATGTCGAAAGGATTGACTCAGATCCCGAACTGATTGCCGAAGCCCCAGTGGAATTGACCTGGGCACCCATAGATAATCTTTGGGTAGAAGAACAATCTAACCGACTAGGAGATCCATCTATTACTGAAAATCCTCATTTGCATGACTGGGGTGTAGACCTCCCCCTCACTTATCCAACAGTGGTCCTCGATGTTAGCCCGGACGGTAATTGCTTCTACCGTGTCCTGGCTGCCGCCATCTATGGGAATGACTACCGGCATCCTACCGTTCGCCAACTGATGCGAGATTACTACGATCATCACCCCAGAATACAGGAGGCCATACAGCGGCTAGAAGCCCCGAAGAAGTATGACCCAGATACGATCTCTACCCCCAGGACATACGCCACGGAAACCGAGATATTTTTAGCGGCAGCCATGTTGAACACGCGAATTATGACATACATAAATCCGCGCAACAATCATTGGGCCTGGACGGCCTACACACCTGGTTTCCTAGAATCCGAAGAGGACGCGGATCCTCGAACCATTTATATCTGGCACGTGAACAGAAATCACTACATGTTGGTTCTAGATATTGAGAAAGGCCCTTTGAAGCCTTTCTACATGACTAATCCTGAGATTATCCGATCATGGTCATTAGCTGTTCGACCTGTTCAGTCACAGCCCTTGCCGAGGGCGGATCCCCTATATGATGCAGCAGTCCATAACCCGCCAGTGCGTTCACAAGAAACGCCAGAGCCACGACATGGGAGACCGTCACGAGACGCTGCACGACAAGCCCGAGAGAGTATCCGAACGTGGTCGTCAGCACTACGGTCTGGTCATTCATACCAGAGGCCCTCGGGGCCTAATTAACTTATGTTTGCTCTAACATAAGAGCAG